>JAUMHI010000046.1:3638947-3650787 GCA_032359435.1 Enteromius unitaeniatus
TTTTGATTAAATAAATGCAGCCTTTATGAGCATAAGAGACTTCTTTAAAAAACATTACAAGTCTTACTGATCCCAAACTTTTGAGCGGTAGTGTATACACACACATACATACATCTTACATCAAAAAGTTGAAAGTCAGTTGAAGTTTCTCGGCAATTGATTTTATTTGTTTATCGTTTTTTGTTCCCCGAAAGATCATAGCGTGGCTCATTTTATGATTTTAACTACTCCCTAACATGCGAGATTACATAACCAAAGTGTGGACTTAAAAGAGGGCTTAGTGCACCATTTGGGATGGGGCCACAGATGTCCCGTACTTCCTGTTTGAGCCTGAAGCATACAGCATGCTGTTTAAAAGAAAGCGGGCCCTACATCTCATCTTTTTGGAGCCCAAAAACAGCTCCTTCTCACCTTGGCTGCCCTCAGGGGACATCTTAGAAATAGGCCAGTTTCTGAAGCAGGTCACCCCATCCTGCAAAGAGAATAATCAGAAACAGAGAGGACGACACGCACAAGCTGAAGGACTCAAGGATGTGTCCGGCACTCTCTCAGCTCCTAACTGAGAAATACAAACAAAACCGGCCTGTTACATCCATCTGTGTGCTGTTTCGCCTCCACATGGTGGTGGAGATTACCACAAGAATTCCAATGCGCCGCTCAGGCCTGCCACATTGTGCGCAAGCCGAGCCTCCCACTTTTGGAAAGGAGAATGAAAGAGGGGAAAGAAAAGGAGAACAAGAGGGACTGTGGTTATTTTTTTCCATTTTCAGGAGCATTTAGGGGCCTAGTAACGGCATTCTCTCTCTCATTCTGCACCACCATCTTTTGGGGAAACTAGCCCCCTTTGGAGAACCAAATTCCTTTGGAATGTCAGCCAATCAGAACGCAGGCTCTAGGGAGTGTGTTGTGGGAAGGCCTGCCTCGCCTCTGACTCTTTAATCTCTCAGTAATGTGAAAAAAACAGTACACACTACATAGTGCTTTTGAAATGGCTTTGGATGCTATTATATACAGTATAATTAAACGGTCAGTAAAGATTTTTTTTCTTTTTCTAACTGTAGCCTATACTATATTTATAGCTCATATTTATATTAATTGATCTTTACCTCACATCTATGCCATATCTACAAGTACAAACTACTACTACATATACTGTAAAACTTTACTTTGGTGTAAAGCTGCTTTGCAATGAAATGTATCATAAAAAGCGCTATACAAATAAATTTGAATTGAATTGAATTGAATTGAATAGCTGAATAATGACACTGTTTGTTTCTGTAGAGCTGGTTTACATATGAAATTAAATTTTTAGCAATATTAACAGTTATTTTACGGTTTATTACCGTGAAGCTGCTTTGACATAATTAAATTGTATCCAGTCCTATATAAAATAATAAATGATTTTAATGGAAATCTGAAATGTGTTATTTTTCTTCTACAGTACTGCAAAAAATATGGATTTAAAAAAACATTCCTAACTGTCATTGGTCAACCAAATAAACTTGCCTAAAACTCAATCAACTGGGTTAAATAAATAAACAAATAAATAAAGCACACAGTGTTTACACTGTCATAAAACAAGTTTACCAAATAAGCCAGGTTTATTTCATTTAGTCTTACTTATTAAGTTGATTTGGTTCAAAATAAGTTAGACTAACTGAAATTAAAACTGAAAAACTGAAACTGAAACATAGCTTATTTGGTAAACTTGTTTCATAATATATATATATATAGAGAGAGAGAGAGAGAGCGAGAGAGACAATAAATATATATAACATTTTACTTTATTTGTTAATAATATTTGCCAATTTTATTTCACAGTAACAATATATATTATATAGTTATTACAAAATAGCTATTTTTTGTTCAAAAAATACCATAGAAATGTCATGATTCTTGTCACCAGTGTCGATGTCACTAAAACTAGCCTAAAAAAACAAAAAACTACTGTAAAACAAAAAGGAAAATTATTTAGCTAAGAGCAGTGCAAATTACTTTTTTATGACCACATAGCACAGAAGGGTCATGCCTGCATGAAACCACAACATAGTCCAAAATCTCTACCTACTGATTAATCATGTCTACCAGTATTATCGTGACTGCTGATGTGAGCATCACTGCTTGTCTTCTTTATAACTGCAAATACCATTTCTGTGGGTGTTTACAGAACGAGGGAAGAGTAAATATTTATTACGGTAATCTGTATGTCAGAGATGATGTTGATACACACGCTGTAACTTGTAAATAACCTGGAATGTTCCCTTAAAAACAAACAAGCAAATAAGAAAATTAATATAAACGTAAAAAAAATCAGGCACCCAGCATAGGGTTTGCTTATTGTGCAAAAATCACCAGTGACATCTGTTTCAAACGACGAGTTAAAAAAACGAGTAAAAACACACATCAATCTAATGTGCAGAAAGGGGGATGGGTAAAACAATGTTACCACGGCGATAAAAGCTCTGGCCACTGGACATCCTAGCAACAGTTACAACGCTTCAGCAATCTGTGGTTCAGTGAAGATAAAAAGCTCAGCTCACAATGTGCATCTGCTTTACTTCATGCCATCTGAAACCCGCTCTCAAGGGTTCATATTGCACTACAGCAATAAAGGACATCAAATTAGCAGTGTCTGAAAGCCGTCTGGACGCCCAGACATATAACCTGCATCACACAGCCTGGACTGGTCATACATGGCACATGTACGGTAACTTGTTTTTTTAGCTTAGTATCATCATCAAAAATGCTACCACCTCCAAGTCAACAAGAAACAACATTCCCAACCCCTAACATTAGCCACCTGCGGCCTGTTCCATTAAACAAGTTTACCAAACAAGCCAGGCTTATTTCAGTTAGTCTGTCTTATTTTGAACCAAATCAACTGACAGTCAGACTAACTTAAATAAACCTGGTTTATTTGGTGAACTTGTTTTATAAAAGAGGCCTCTGGTCACAAATGATCAACAAATAGACGAAAATATAATCACAATATAGGATCAACATTTAACACAATTCAAAATTTTGGGATCAGCGCATTGTTTTTTCTGCATCTGCTAAATTACCAAAGCTGATCAGAAATACTGTAATAACATTACATTTGGGAAACATTATTATGATTTAAAATACGTTGTTTTCTACTTTAGTATAATTTAAAATAATATTTATTACTGTGATACAAATCAAAATTTTCAGCATCATTGCTCCAGTCTTCACTGTCACAAGATCCTTCAGAAATCACTCTAATATGTTGATTTGATGCAAGAATCATTGTTGTGTCGCTTAATATTCTTAATGGAAATTCTTCAGGACTTCTCGAAAATCTTTACTGTAAATTTAGATCAATTTAATTAATCTTTGCTAATTTCTTAAAAAAAATATATACTCACTCACTCACACCTTGCGAGCATAATTCATTAAAGTGCTGCAAATCTGTTGTCAAATTGAAAACAAAAGCACATTTTTCAATAGAATAGCTGAACTGCTGTGAAGCGTGAACTTGACAAATAGCTCATAACTAATTTCAAAGTAGCTTTACCAACAACGGTCGTGATCATAAAATGAGCTCGGCAAACAGACAAGTGACTTGACGTACAGTACTGCTCTAGTCTAAACATCCTATTAAAATGATAGAGAGCTGGGATTTGGACAGCTGCCGTTACTGACACAAAGGCACTTCTGTCAAGCATGTGAGGTCAGAAAATCAGTCGGATGTATGACAACCAGCTGGGCCAAGTTCACATTCAAAGGAATTCTGACTTCAAATGCAATATGCCCACATGGATTTATGATAGCTCACATGTCAAAGACTCTTCACATCTGGAATAAACAATGAAAAGGCTCAATATCATTTAAGAAATGGTGCTAAGTATGAACACTGGAAGAGCTGTATGGCAACAAGACAAAAACAAATCTCTAGCAATGACCTTATCATCCAGGTCCAGAATTTAAAGCCTTTTCCGCCCATCTACTCCTGATTCTGACGAATTTTTACAGCTGCCCTTTTCCAAAATGTCCTTTGCTTTAATGGGAGCCATTTAGGATTTGGTAAAGGTCAAATCTGTGTCACTTGAACTTTCATTGAGAGAAGAATGTTAACCATCACAGACATGGAGGGACACATGTCTCACCCCTATATTCAGGTTAGTGGTTGACCAATATGGGTTGTTTAATGGCTCATTCTAAAATTATTACGCGCCAATTCCAGTGGCATTCATGGTATAAAAACACTAAGAAACATTCTTGTACTCTAAAACATACTGAACACAATTTTGTTGAGAACTATTAGATCTTAGTTCTTAAAATCCCTTTTTGATGGCATAAGATATCTACAGAGGCAGATACCATTTTTAACTCTGTTAAGTTCATAGCTGGATGTCTAACCCCCTTTCCAAAGCTGATATTAAGCCATTACAGTATCTTAAAGAGATTTACCCTGCTATAAAACAGGCATCCACTGTACTCCTAAAATATAGCCTCGGTGCTATGAGAGCACTCTATTGTTTCATCTTTCCTCACGATAAATCTTAATAATAATTAATTCTTTTAATACTATGCAATTAGGGGAGTGCTGTTCCCCAGTCTATGGGCAGAATAAAGACTCCAGTTGACTACCCTCTATTATCAATTATGACTAAACTGGGATTTCCCACCACTGATAAAAAGCCTGAACATCCAGCCTACCCAAGGCATAACTGTGAAATTGTAAGGGATATTTTCATGCTAGCCCGGAGTAATGCATTTTAATGAAAAGAGATTTGGAGTACATCTGTGATTTAACATCGCTGTTCATTGGTACATGAAAGGGGTACGAATCCAGTTTTATTCCTCTTTCTGACATTTACAATTAAATAGATTGCTTTAACTACTTTTAAACTTTCTATTCACCAAAGAATACAGAAAGAATGTTAATCAGCACAACACTGATTGTTTTGATAATAATAATAAAAAATTCTTAAGCACTTAAAATGATTTCTGAAGGATTGTGTGAATGAAAATGATACTGAAAATTCAGTTTTGGATCACAGGAATAAATTACATTCTAAAATAATTAACTGTTATTTTAAATGTAAATAATTTTCACAGTTGTACTGCTCTTAATATATTTTGGTCAAATAAAACAGACTGGGTGCATATAAAGTGTGACCAAGTGGACTGAGACATGCAGATCCAAACACAAGGCTTTACTAGAAGACAGGATCGTACAGGCAGAGTCAGACATCAGCAAACAAGTTTAAAGGAAGCAAAACACAAAAATAGTCTGTGGGTCGGTCGATCAGCTAACAGAGTCCAAATGGGGCAAACCCGAACAATAATTCAAAACACAGGAGAAATCGGTACACAGAAAATCCACAAGTAAAACAACAAGAAAACGCTTCGTACAAGGGAAAGCTCAGTACTCAGCAGATACATGGTAAACACACACAGGTTATAAAGGGGAGACAATAAGTTAAGTTGAATTACCATGGTGATAAACAAGGGGCAGAGACACAAGGGAACATAGAAGCAACAGGAGACAAACACTTCATAGTAAAAGTCCACACAAGTCCAGACTAGACAGAGGAACACTGACTGAAATTATAACACAAAGACTTTTTAAAAAAACATTTAGGCCTATGAAATCTCAACTTCAAACTTCTGAACAGTATGTAAAAGTCTAAAAAGTGCCCAAAATAACAAACTAGCTGTAGTTTAAAGCTTAAGAGTGTATTACCAAACAAGTTTCTTCAAATGAAGATGAGACGGGAGAAAACGTTTTACAGAAGTTATCAGGCGTATACCATAAACAATACAGCCCTGAACTGAAAGAGCTTGTTTGTTACAGCATAAAGGTCTATTACTGAGTACATCACTCTCATTGTGTGTTTGGAACATAGCCAGTCCTCATGCCAGCAAATGAAATAGATAAAAGACCAAAGCAGAATGCTGCCAAACATATTTCACGAACAAAAGCAGGACAATCTGATGCTTTGCTATAACAACGGCGAGACAATCATCAGCGACACTGACCAGATGAAACAACAACAGGCCTAAATATCGCAAAAACACATGATGGGGCATCGGGAACAAGATGGAGTAAATTATAAATGTTTGTCCTAATATCTGACTAAAGGAGATTATGCCCATCTTGATATGCCACAAGGATTATGCTCTTCACAAAGATTGTCACCGTTCAGAGCCATGTCTGGGATGTTTAATCCTCAGCAAAGTTACAAGCAGGATTGCTCTGAGCCCAACAAATATTTGCTGGCAGATTTTTGAACCACATATTTCTAACCAAAGTGAAGCAACAAACAGAAAATCTCCATCCCACTAAATGTTTCAGATGTTTCCTTGGCTTTTAATTGTACTGAAGGTTTTTTCAGAGCGAATAAATGCAAGGCAAACAGTAAGGAGCAGATAAATAATCGGATCTCTGGTTGCAAACGAGCTCGTTTAATTAATTATTCATCGACTCAAAACATTTTAATTTTGTGTTCAAATGCAAAACTCTCACGTGGGTTATGCTGATGAATATCTGAACAATTCTGTTTGATTTCACATTCCCGGTGAAAATTAAAGCGATGAACACAGCAGAGCCAACAAAAAGTTATTACCAACAAAATACTTATTAAAAAGCCTATATAAACCATAAATGAAACTAAAATTATGTTGTACAGCGAGCAGAAGTTTTAAACGTCATATACATCTCTTCATGAACTGTCTGTAACATCTGGTGGGACGGCTAATTTATTATTTAATTTGATTCCCTAATGCCTTTCTAAAGCTTCAAACAAGTTGAAACAATGAAAAACTGCAGTCTGACAAGCTCTGAAAGTTTTATTAGTTTGCTTTAGGGTCCATGACACAGATCCCTCTAAAGTTGATCTCAGCCCACATGACAGTCACATCAGCATGAACATGACTTTATATCCTTCAATACAGTGCAATTCAGTCTCATTAGAAAGACATTTATCAAAAAAACTACAACCATGAAGCACAAGTTCATTCCTGAATACAATGGCGTAATTATTTTTGAATGTAACAGCATGGGAACCTCTTTACACACTCACTAACTAGAAATCATTCACAATTCAATTAAATGTAAATTGAGCTGCAAAAGTAAAGTAATATTGAGTTGTTTTCAAAACAGGCATTGACATGAATACTCAGAGTGTTCTTGCGCACAATAAAAGCTGATTAAGTACATTTGTAGGGTGTAAGTGATGCTTTTCAGTGCAAACGTGAACCTTTGACCCATAGCAGATCAAGTTTCAGGTAAGGTTTAATGCATGTCAAGGGTTCAGCCTGCCTTGAGGTAACAGTAGCAACCTCAGCGAAGACATCTGTTGATGTTACAGTGCTTTCATATGTTCATGTCAACACACACGTTCTAAACCCTTCTCTAAGGACACATTTTAGCGCGTAATTACACACATTCAGTACAGATCACAGTTGTTCTGTCATCGCAACAAAATACGAAAACTGCAAAAAGCCCTGGCAACCTGCTCTAATCTGTTTCACAGCCCCACACGAACAAGCTCACATCACTATCTGGCTCTCAACACTTCATGTGCTTTGTTAAAAGTGTATCCAAGTTCTCCTCTTACCATGGTGGCCGTCCAGCTCGAGTTTGTTGTCCAACTCCATAACTTCAAAGAACGGCAAAATCAGACATGCTCTCAGTGCCAAGGGAGGGGAAGACAGCAACGGTTCACGGGGAGGGTACACTTTCTCTCTGCCTTGTCACCCGTTCGCCAGAAAAGCACTGCCCTCTGTGCAGCCTGTCTTCTTGCGCTCCGTTCTGGCTGGAGCGCTGCATCTGGCAGATCTGAGCTGGGCTGAGCTACTTCTCTGGGCCCCACTCACTCCCACACGAGTGCCAGAGCTCTTAAAGACACAGCAGGGTTTTTTTTTTTGGTTTTTTTAATCTTGAACACTTGCTTTTCCTCTCTCTCTCTATGAGTGCATGCCTTTCTGCTATGCTATATTCCTAGCTGAAATATTTGTATTATTATTTTTATTTTACTATATATCAATGAGCTGAACAAATGTTATTGCTTTGGTTCGAAATTATGTTCTTATTTTTGTCATGAATAAATGCTAAAATGCTAAGCTTTTTTAAAAAGAAAAACTGGAAATGATTTATGAAATAGCCAAGATTTTTCTTCATTCATGCCTTTCTATAACACAAATCTCAAACAAAACATAGTTTCTTGAAAATACTGTTAAGTGGTCAGGGCAGGATCAATGCACAGGCTTTATATGGCTTCAGCCTAGGGGCCCCCTCCTCCCAGGGGGTCCCCAATTGGTCAAAAGAAAGAAAAAACTTAAGATCCATTGGATTAAAATAAACATTTAAATAAGCGGATGCTGATTGGGTGAGGCAAATCCGCCTTCAGTATATAAACGTCAGACGCGGTCACTCACGCCACAGTTGGGGGGCCCGGGGGAAGGGGGGGGCTAGAGCAACCTGTAGCCTAGGGGCCCCTGGCCATGTTAATCCGGCCCTTTAAGTGTTAGGTGCTTGAGCTCTACTAGAGTATTTTTTTTGTTTTACATTAAATCGTTAAATTATACAAAAACATAGGCATATTCATAACTTTAAGAGGATTTTAAATAAACTAGGCTTTGACCACACAACACCTGATTCTGGATCATTTTCAAATTCAACTATCCTTAATTCTACTAGTAATGAAACCAAGAAAACTGGAAATATTCTTTATGCTAATGTCCATCATACCTCACCAAAGTGCTCACAACTCAAAAGAAGGCATTACTGTACTGTTAACAAATCCACTGTATCCAAAACGCCTCACTCGTTCAAGCAAGACCATGCAAAACACAATTAATGCTACATATGAGTGCAGACACTACAGCACTTTAAGACTTTACAGACTTAACATCTCAAAAGGGGAGAGAACCTGAAACTTGAAATCCGATCAGACTGCAAAGCATTTCCAAAAATCCGATTTTAATCGGATTTCAAACCACATATGGATATCTAGTGCCTTTCTCTTTAGAGCTATGACAGATTAGGATGCTGATGATGCACAGAAGGGTGTGTGTATCTTTGTGGGGTGTTAAACGTGTGTATCTGCGGGGGGGGGGTTTGCTGAGTCAGCAACAAGCTGCCAGTGTCTGACACACGCATTAACACAGCGCTGAGCTGCAGTGACACCACAGCTTGCACGAGAGAGAAGAGTCTTTATGAGATATGAAGTGCAGTCAGTGTTTAAGGTGATTACACACTACAGTTCAATGGTTTGAAGTCAGTAACGTTTACAGCAAGGATGCATTTACAGTAACTGATCAAAGGTGACATTAAATAATTAAATAAATTGTTATAAATAAATGATAAAAATAATAAAAGAATATATATACTATATATTTTTTATTTATATATATATATATATATATATATATATATCTTTTTTTTAGAATTAATAATGAAAGGATTAAAAAGTATCACAGTTTCCACAAAAATATTAAGCAGCACAACAATTTACAACACTGATAAAAACAAGAAATTAGCTTGTTGAAATGTTGTTCTCATTTTTGTCATGCATGCGGATGATAAGCTCTTTTTTTTTTATGAAAAACTGGAATCAATTTTACAATATACTGTATTTTTAGTCAAATAAATACCACCTTAAGGCTTCTTTCAAAAATATTAAAAAAAATCTTACCAACCTCAAACTTTTGAACAGTACTGATTCTGACATTTATGTGACACTCTTATTTTTCGTGCTTTATTTTTTTACTTTTAGATAGATAGATAGATAGATAAAACTACTGGTCTATTTAATGCAAGGGTTCTCTTTGACCTTTTCACAAAATCAGCATAATGTGTCTCGTCCCCAAATTCAACTGTATTGTGAACCAGAATCCTTATTAGGCAATTCTAAACAATAGCTGTCCTGTAACACCATCATAATTATGCCTCCCACTGCAAATTACTGGTTTGCTGTCTGTCCGACACAAACAGAAAACAGTCTACAGTGCGTTCCATCATGCTCTATTTCACGAGTCTGAATGAACGAGTGGCTACATCTGCTAAATCCTATTACACTTGCACAAATAGTTCCTATGTCAAAATCACTCATTTACAACAGTATACTAGAAGATTGAAGATTCCATTGTATGGGTAGCACAGAAAAGCAGCACTTTGCCATTGACAATGAAAATGTAATTGCAACATGTGCTTACAAGTACTGTGTGTGCTTCAAATCCTACTCACTGGGATATCTGGTTTGGGTGCTCTGGTTTTTACGGCTCTGAACTCCTTCAGGAATACTGGTGCTGCGTCGCAGGAGCCATACAGTGCATGATTCAGCACGGCGCTCTCGGAACAGCATTGGACTGATCTAAAGACAAGCCACAGAAGTACACAGATTTAGAGTGGGCAAAGGCCTATAAGAAAGAGTCCAGCATGCTAAAGAAAGCTCATCCTCCCGCTCTGAACTGTTACTATGAACTTGTTGATCTGTGCTGCCCCCTTGAGGTCAAAGGGTACCATGAAATATAAAGTCAGAGCCAAAAAGATTTAAAACTTTTTTACATTTCCTAAAAATATATATATTTTCACATGTCGATAATGAAGTCTATAAGTGATGCATATATCAGCAAATAAAGGTTACTTCTGAATGCTTTCACTATCATTCCAATATATTAAGGTCAATAACCCCATATTATTTCTAAAAAAAACCCTTACCTATTTTCGAAGACAAATTATGCTATTATATAACGTTGATGCATTTATACCTCTCTCCTATCCAGGAGAACTAGTTGACATTCTGCAACCAAGCAAAATTTGACCTGCCATCCGATTGGTTCTGAAAATGGCTTTCCACAAGATATCCAGTGAATTGATGAACCTTTCATGTCTGTAAAACAAATACGATAAATGAGAAAAGAAGATGAGGAAGATGAGATGAATCAATTACAATCATGGCAGGACCAAAGTGTGAGTCTTAGCAGCTAAAAACAGAAGGTGACCCAGTGGTCATAAAGCCAGCTGGCATACAGCTCTATGAATGGACAGTCCTTCCTGCTTGGCCTAGATTCAGTTACATGAGTATTGTTTTGCGTAAAAGCACAATGCTAGGTTAACTGAATTTGAAAGACTCCAATTTCTTTAAGTTATTTGCGGAGTTTAAAAATAACATTTAAGAGACCTCTGGGGCTGTGCTCTCATCCCATGAGATATGGGACTGTTTATATTTAATTAGAAAAATTATTCAATCATTTAAAGGGTAAGGCAGTGAGATATATTCCTGAGTCACATGAAAAACATAAGATGTCTGTTTGTTTGCAATTGCACACTAAAAAAGAAACAATTTACTTATGTTGGTTTTCTTGACAACCTATTTTAATTATTTTTTTTTGTGAATTCTGTCCACCAAACTTGTATTCGTTTTGCATAAACAAAAGACAGAAAACCACTAGGCTACATCATCCATTCAGGATTTAGCCAAAAAGTTAAACTGTGAATAATTATTTATTAGTCATTTTTCAAAGATGTCTGAAAAATGTGGGGTTTTCACTATCTAAACTTCTCTGAAAAGATAAAACAAGATGTTTAATGACAATAAAGTGTGGCAAAACTGTAAAAAAAATTGCTGTAGAAATTACAGTATTACTGGCAGCTGTTTGCCAGTAAGTTACTGTAAATTAAAATTTATGTTATTTACTGGCAACAGTTTGTTCAAAAATAACTGAACATTAAATATTAACAAGTCGTTATCTTTACAGAATAAAACTAAAATAACAGCCTCGTGCAAAGCCTTCTGGGAACCAAAATCTGAAGGAAAAAAACAGAAAAAGGTTGATGAAGGTTTCTGGTTCCCAGAATGCTTTGCAGT
>JAUMHI010000046.1:3666536-3702996 GCA_032359435.1 Enteromius unitaeniatus
AATTGCTGATCCCTGCAGCTACAGTAGAGAGCGCTGGTCACAGAACCGTCTACCCACACTGAAGGGTAGAAGCACACGAAGGCGTTGGGTGGGGTCATTGCAGATTTTTCTTTCGTGTTTATAATAATAGGAAAGAACCATCTTGTTATATTTAACATTTTTGGTCAGGCTCGGCTGAGAGAGCACAGTGATGATAGAAAATATGGTGGAAAAAATAGACTCTTATCAGAATAAGCTATCGTATAACTTATTCTCATGCTATACACATGAATTCCTCCTTTAAGTTTCATAAGATCACCACCAAGTGCCATAGGTGGAGCTCTAAACATGTTTTGTATCATTTATCGTACTGGAGAAGAGACTGTATAAATAATTGAGTCTTTTACAATCTACATCGTTATTGTAGGTCAAAAGGGTAAACACAACAGTCGAAGTTGACTTAAGATGGAGAAAAAAAGTATTGCATTAGTCATTAGTCACCGACCGTGAACGCGAGAAGACTATTAAAGCTGGAATAGTAGATTAAGAAGTGCCTTATTGTTGGCAAGAGAGAAGAACAGCCTAACATGGATGTGAATTTGATGCCAAGGAGATTTGTCCACATCACACCAAGTCAGGAAGAAGGCTGCTAACAGTAGTTGTGTCAAAAAGGTTTTTTTTTTTCCTTTGCAACTTATTTATAGTGGTTAATAGCAGTTTTCTGTTTAATAAGTGCCGATCGGGTAAAGTTACAGTCAGGTCTGTGTCTTCCCAGTCGGGTTCGAGTCCAACTAGTACATTTATGGTATTTCTCGGGTCTTCACGGGTTTGGGTCAGTTCAACTACAAATGCTACCTGTCAAATTATGTTTTATTAATGTCTACACATACCCCAACCCTAAACCTACCCTTACAGTAATGCAAATATAGTAATTATGAGTTATATTCGTGGTTTTGACTATAATGTATACAGCTACTGGAAACCAACAATAAATATATTTTTCTACCTATTATTTTGTGTTTTATTAATGTCTACACCTACCTCAACCTTAGTTGAACCATACAGTAAAGAAGACACATTAAATATTGCTGTTCAGGGTGAGAAAAAAGAATGCAATATTGAAGTGCGCGTGCGCAGTAAGCCCAGGTAGGGAAATCTGGCGTGTAGGAAAAAATGTCAGAACACCGGCATCGTGATCCTCCGTCCCGCCGCAGCAGCAGCAACCAGTTTGTGAAAAACACACTTAATCTATGGCGGCAAATCTATGCCATTAATAAGCGAGTGCACCACTGATGCTGGCGAGCGTGGGAAATCATTTCCATGAGAGGAAAACAGATGTACATGAGAAGAAAGGGGCCCGCGAGCTCGGAGATCGTACAATGCCAAATTGGTCGACATCGCCCAACCCTAGTAATAAAAGAACGCAGTTTTCAACCATTGCATAAACTATTTAGACTGTTGTCACCTATGTTAGTCCCCTAATTTTCTTCCATGACTTGTCAAACTTTTTAAATTCAGTAACGCAAAGGTAGACTAATTAATACTAATTACACCCTGGCAACTACTAGTTGGTCAAACTAGTTCTTAAGACAGTCTTAACATGGTGACTAAGTTTATGCAACTGGCCCCAGACGAGAAAGGTGTCGTAGTGAAGTGACACAACTTACATTAGGAATAGCATCCTCCAGCAGCCACTTGGACCTCTTCCTCCGCTTCTCTGCAGGAACAGAGCTACTGCAAAAGAGGAATGAGAAACATTCAATTGACATAACTGAGCATAATAACAACTGAAATCAAACTGTCAATCAACACATTGTCTCTACTAAACATGTCAATACAGATCTGACAACTGAAATTACTAAAAAACTGTGGTCGTCAAATGGTTAATTGTAGAGGAGAAGCCATGTGTCTTTTTAGTGCATTCACTTCAAAAGTCAAATTTCTCACATGTCTCCAAATTCTCTTTTAAGCATTAAGTAAAAATAAAGATCTTATGGTTATGACTGACTGGATAAATAGCAAACAAGCAGCACTGTAAACCAAATAAAATATTTAATTATCCATGTAACATTCACCAAAAGATACCGGTCGTAAAAATGGGAAACAGTAAAAGCCGACCAGAAATCTAACCTGCTTCTGCTGGCCCCTTTCTTGCGGCCCCTGTGGCCCTCACTGCTCTGGGCCTTCTCCGGAAACAACTTAGATGGGGGGTTAGGAGGGACCCTTGTCCTTAATCTGAAAATGTATTTCCTCTTCTTGATCTCCTTGCCGCAGAGAAACCTAAAAACATATTTATATAAAAAAATATATTTAATATAATGTTTACTATATTTCTTCATATAAAAAAAGAAAATCTTTAAATAAATAATATGATACATTTTTATACAATTTCTGTTTACTAATAGTTACAATTTATTTAAAACATAAAAAAATTATATATATAAAGAATTTAAATTACTTTTATGCTAAATAATGATGAACATTATTATACAAATCTTTGTTTTATTAAATACATTTAATTATTATTAAACAATTATTAATAGTCATTTCAGTGAGAGAAAACAAAAGCAAAACATTTTCTTACTTGCTTTTATAGTTGTTGAGGGCATCAAGAATATATTGGCCCCGTTCAGACAGAGGAGTATTGGAAAGCTAAAGCACAAGAAATAGGTAAGAAAGTCTTTGCGAGAAACTGATTGTGTGATATTGTGTTTTATTATGAGACATTTCCTTTGCTGGTGCCTTGAGCTGTCATGTTACAATGAAGACAAATGAAACCCATAGGCTTTGCTGTAGTTGTTAAGTCCTCCATAAAGAAGTGAGCAATTTAGTAGTGCTGTTTTCTCAGATTACACTTGACAACAAACAAGCGGTTAGAATGACAAGAGATGATGCACAACAACAACAACAACAACAAAAGGCAAATTTTCACTACCCATGTCTATCAAAGAAACTGCTTTGCATTACCTGGCAATTTCAGCAATCGTCTACAGACACATTTCTAGCACTAGTTATTTGCTCTCAAATGTCATTTTTACACCATCAGTGGTACAAAATGGAAAGACATGTTTCTGATTGCTAGGACATTATAGAGGTGTGCTAGGGTGTTTTGAGTGGTTACTAGGGCGTTGTTAGGGTGTTGTTATGCTGTTGGTAGTGTTTCTGGTGTTGTTGTGTGGTTGCTAGGGCGATTACTAGGGCATTACTAAGGTGTTGGCATGTGGTTGAAAGCATTCTCTGGATGGTTGCTAGAGCATTCCTAGTGTTTCCCGTGTTTTGTTGCTATGTAGTTGTTTATGTGTACATGTTGTTGATATGTGGTTGCTAGTTTGATCTGGGTGTTGCTATGTGGTTGATAGTGTGGTGATCTGTGTGGTAACTAGGATGTTCTCTCTGGGTAGTTGCTTATTGGCTAAGTCCACAAAAAGCCAATCCGAAACATTTTTTGGTTTAAATTACACGCTTTCTCTCAAAATGTTTCACCAAAAAGGTTGTGATCATATCACCTTGCCCATTTGGAAATGGTCCCAGTTGTTGCTGATGAAGGTCAGGATCTCCTCCAGTTCAAAGTATTTCTTTTTACTTTGGACTCCCAGGTTGTACAGGGCAAGATGGACCACATCCACCCTGCAAAGGAAAAATATTTCGACTGAAAACAAGAAAAGAATTTCACAAGAAAACTAATCCTAGACTAATTCTAGAGACTAATCTGAAGATGTTTTAGTCCTTGCAGAAAGGCTCCTAAATCAAATGACGCCGCCAAAATCTGCATGCACCGTCACATGGTGAACGTTAAATAGAATGCCGCTCGGTTCACAAGGCAAGGTCCATTTTATCACACCAGACGTTTTAAGTAGGATAAAGCTTATATCTGAACCGAGACTGGCTTCATACCTAAATAGCCAACACATCCAGCTCACTGTATTTTTAAGAGTAATCCCCTGATATCATGAGAAATCCTCTCACCACCAAATCTTCCTTTTAAATGGCTATTTTTTCTCATTTGGGACAAAAAGCAAGTATCAATGTCCAGACAAACTCTACTCAAAAAAAAAAAAAAATGCAATGCCCCCTCTTTAAGTTCTGAGAAAACGCTCTGGCTCAAGAGCTCCGTCCCGCATCAATCACATCCGACACTTTGACTATATAATTCTGACACGGATCTGGGTGCAATCACTTGCGAGTGGGAAAAGAAGAGCTGCCATTTACCATCTGAGAGCCAGCCGCTTGATGTATTCCGCTCCTTTATTGCACACTGCACAAATGAATAAGTAAAACCTATGTGAGAAAAGACAGAAAATGGAGGCATTTAAATTACACACCTTGGAGCGGTACAAAACGGCGCTACGGCCACAGAAAAATCGTGCTTGACAGTGTCATTATGATCTTTTAAAAATCCCTAACGCAGGTAATCTCGCCTGTGTGCGACGCCACATTAAGTTTGTCGCAATATTCACTAATCATTACCGTTGAGATGTTGCAAATAGAATTTCACTTTGGTTATTGCGTCCATTGATCTTTCCAAAAAGCAATGGCTTATATTTCATTCTAAAACAGATTGCGCCGTCCCTAAAATCTGATTGGACCGATTCAGTGTACGAAGCCATCGAAGAGCAATTTTCAGCGACAATCAATTTGTCTGTACACACTGAATATAAAACCGGGGTGCGACAGAATCACAGGCAATCTCAATTATCACAGGATATCAATTTTTTTTATTATTTAATGTAATTTAACCATGTTTTTAGAAACATGTAGAATGTAGCTGAATGAGAGATCGTTTGCTGTACATTGAACATATTCTAAATATATATAGACCATTTTCTAAATATTTAATTAATATTTTAAATGTTAATTTTGAGTATTAAATAATAATTTAACTCTTTAACTCTACATAATTCAAGTATTGAACATTTTAAATATATATTCCAAATATTTATAATATTTTAATATTTAATCATTGTTTATCTTGATTAATTAAATTTAAATAATAATAATTCAAATATTTATTTTAATTTAACCATATACTGATCATATTTAAATGGGAGGTTTTGCTTTAAGAAAAAGTACATTTTTACTACTTAATTTAAATATTTAATATATTTTAAATATATAATATAATCCAAATATTTTATATAATTTAAATATGTAATACACTCCACATATTACTACATGTAAAATATTTGTTTATTTTGATTATTTAAATAATACAAATTCAAACATTTAATAATTTCTGAATATTAAATATCATTTAACTCTTTAACAATGCATTTATACGGTTTTGTTTTATTATATTACTGTTGTTCGCATTTTATAAAACCAGTATGCCACTTAAGATTGTACATTACAGTGATTTTATACAGGTTTTAGATGCTCTACTTTTCAAATTCCCCTCAGCCATGACAAAATCACTTAAATTATATTTATTGGCTCAAACCCAATTGCTTTTCAGGGAAGCTTATTGATTTGAGAGGAAAAATGAGAAATCCATACTAAAGGATGGCGAAATATTGATAAGAAGGATTCAAGTTCTTTCGTTGCAGCTCTGTACAGTGCATACCTATCTCCAAACATCATGGACTCCTGTAGGCACTGTGTACACGCTTCATGAAACCACTGCTCGCAGCGAAAGCACTGCAGCATTTTCAGATAAAACCTGATGGGAAAATCAGAGAATAAGAAATGAACTGCTGAATATTTCTTATCAGATGCAAAGCACAAAGACCTAAACAGACCAATTACATTTCAGTACAAGCAAAAATAAAAGCAAACAATACTGGTGGTGTGATGGAGCGATGCTCAAACCTCATTCCTCCCATTTAGATGGTGTGTGTAGCAAAGCAGCAATAGCAAAACCATTAGCGTAGCACTACCACAATCTTTTTACAAACTTTATATCTAGCAGGTATAATAAAAATGGCACAATGCAATTTTTAGAGACAAGGCGAATACTAAACTTTTTGGTTTTTTAGTAAAAAGTTTAGTATATTTAAAAAGTATTTTTTTATATTTGCTATAATACAAAACGGGTGTAAAGCATCTTTAATATGTTCATGAACTGAATGATAACAATAAAAGAATATACCAGGAAAATATTTGAAAGAGAGGAATCACATAAGTTAGCAAATGTTAGTAAACGCTCATATAACAAATAACTATTTTATATATTATTTTGATACTATTACAGTGTTTATTTAATATTTTGAACTGGCTTCTTTTTTGTACAGTATATACATTATACAGTATACTTCTGTCATTACTTTAGTTTATATTTTGTCATTATTTTAGTTTAAAATTTATTTCCAATTGTTCTTATTATATCAGTGCAGTTTATTTTTATTTAATCTTGTTAAAGTTGTAGTAATTGTAGTATTTTAACTCATTTTATTTCAGTTTGTTGCCAAGATGAGATTTCTAATCTTTAAAGAATTTTTAAATGCATATAAAATGCATAACGTACTGCATGTTTAACTCCTTGCCATCTATTCACTGTCACAGTAAAGTCCTTTTTTTTTTTTATAATAATCCGATGACTACTGCTGCAAAGCAATGTAGGGACTGTTTATTTTTCAACAATCTCGTGACAGTCCCTGTTCTGTCATTGGTTGCGTAACATACAATTTAGTTTTGATCAAAATGATTGCGCTGAGTGAGTAGACAGCAAGCGAGCATCGAGACAGATATGTGTGAGTGCATTTGTCACGCTCTCCTCACTGCTTTTTACTTCACTGAGACACACAAACAAACCACTTCACTACATTTAATCAAACGTCCCAGTGCTATCAAACAATGTGACAGATGTTATGCCCAGTACATTAGAGTTTTGCTTTGCTGTGCGCACATGCTGCACTGAATCTGTACAGAGGCCAAATTCCTAGACCTCTAGCAGGAAAAGAAATCACAGCAAAGGGAAGAAAACGAGGCATACGCACTCTCCGGGTCCTCCGCAGTAACAGTAGCACTGCTGATGGTTCGTACGATGCAAAGAGTCCCACTCCAGCTCCTCTGGATTATAAGGCAGCACCTGCTTCATGTTCAGCAGCGCTTTGGAGATTGGCCCCTTTTTCAGAGCTCCCCCTTTCTGCCAGATAAGGAAACACACGTCAGCAAACACGGCCCTGTTCGTTTATATGGAAAGTGTATCTGATTCGGACTTACTCTCACAGCTAAAGCAAAAATGCACTTCCTGCAGAACCAGGGATGAAGGTCAGCTGAGCTCTCCACTGGGGGCAAGTGGCAGAGCTGGTGATAGCCTGAAGATGCAAGGCGAGCATGGGGAAGGATGGAGGACAAATATTAGCACAAAAAAAGCAGATCGACTCAGAGCCAATCAGATGTGTAAATATGAACAGCAAAGCCGAAGTCGACACTAATCCTTGAGACTTCCGAGAGCCACTCCTGCATCCCCAGCGAGTCATTACTGTAGTGCAGTCTTACCAAACCCCCTTAAAGTCATCAAAGACGCCCAGAATAGTCCTCTATTTGCTTTGTAGACGCTATGGCGTTTATAATGCAAATTGTCCCACATTTTCCACTCCAGTCTTTTAAAACGCATTATCACAAGTACATGTTAAGTTCCCCAGCCGTTGCATCATGCAAGAAGTCATAGCGAGTTTTATATTACTAGGTTTCCACATTTTGTGAAGAAATTGCAAGCCGTAACTAGAAGCCACAGACATTGAATAATCAGATACCCCCACAATATTTGATCGTCTTTGCACCAACTGTTTGTTGTTAGATGACAGCATTCATCACGGTCAAGAAGACTAAAATTGAGTCATTCAAATGGAAAAAGGCAGACTTTACTGTTCGCAAAAGCTAAGCGGAAATTTCACCAAGGTGCTTCAGCTAAAAGAGTGCAAGGTAAGAAGCAATTAGCTCAATATGAAATATTTTTCTGTTGTAAACTTTTTTTATGATAGAAATGTTTTATGACAAGCATGGTAAGATTCGCTTCGGCATAAAAGTTGACAATGCGATGCATCGATATAAAAAAAGTGTGCATTAGATTGACATTTGTATCGTGATGCAAACCGAATTATTTATATATAATTATTAGTAGATGTTTATGATGATTTGCTGTCTGACAAAGAAATAAATTGAATTGCATAGCATCACATTGCATTTTTTCTTCTCCATTATGTTAAATTTAGTCAACTGCATCATGATAGGGGTGAATCATATAACATGACCCCAACTTTATATCCATCGAATCATTGGCTACACATTAAGATGCATATCGCTTCAGCAAAATATTCATTTTGTCATTTTATAATAAAAATGTAGCATTGTTTTAGTTCATGTAGTGTGGTCTATGTAGTATAAATGCAGTTTTTGTAATTCAGTGCTCCATGACTTATTAGATAAACTTCAGACCCCATAATGCACTATTTGCATGTGGGGGATACAAAATGTTCAGCAAAATGAATCATAATGGTGGCCTTTTGTTGACAAATAAATGTGGATATCTTAATGTGGGTAACAGGGATATATTGTTCATTTACTTACACAAATATTTTTTTGCAAATAGTTCAAATGCATTACTTCCTCTCAAAGACATACTGTATATGGGATGTGAGTTTGGTCACCACAACAATTTTAGGTTGTTAGGATGTGGCTACATGGTTGGTAGGATGTTTTGGGTGTATGCAACAGAATAACCATCAGCCATCCCACCCAAAGCCACATAAAATAGAAAAAAAAAAATCATTATTATTACTAATGCTATTGGACTCCCACAATCAATTTTATTTGCATGGAACAGTAAGTGCAAGATCAGTGACTAATATTTTGTTGACAAAATCTACATTTAAATCTGTTTGTCTGCTAACAGTCAGCGGTACATTAGCATACAAATAAACTCAAAGTTCAAATCCTTAACCCTAATTATGAGTAATAGTATGAGTAATGCAAACATCACTAATAACCGAGTCAATGGTTCCTTAAAATGAATCACTGCTTTCTCCAAGCAAAAACAAGCTGTTTTACTGTGATATTTCCAGGTTGGTGTGTTACACGATGAGCTAGGACACAGGCAGTGCCCATGTCTGCCTCAGACTCACCTATTCCACACTTCCCGCAGATAAGAATTTCATTACCAGGAACCAGAGACATGTCAGAACACACTGAGCATTTGGGTTCTTCCCCAGGGACACCAGCTGTGCAAGAGAGCGAGAGAATAAAGCTTCAGTTACCTCGTCACAAAGCAGTCATACCACACTGTCACACACACACATCTCACAGGACACACTGACATATCAAACTAAATATCTGCTTTCTAGCTTCCTGATGAATTATTGCTGCTATTTTTGAAATTAAAAATACCACTCAACCTCTTACCATGCTGTATGTCTTTCCAAAGCACCCAGAACTTGGAGTTGTCTTCAAACGTCACAAAGCAACTCTGCTTTGAGGTGCTCACCTATAGAAAAAGAGAAGAAATGTACGGGTTGTTGTGAAACGCAAACATAACACTGTAATAAACATGAATTTATATTTTCCAAATAAATTATTCATGTTTATAGAGCATGCTATCGGGTCATGAACATATCTTGTACTGTATGTTTCCTCCTGGGACTCAGAAATTCATTTTTGTCCTCTGTAGGGGTGCATTGATTTTTGACTATTTCAAATAGCAAGTCCTGGGCTTTTAAAGCAAAGTATGGTTTTCTTTTGCAAGAAAAATACATCCCTTTTTTTTAATAATGTCCTTTGCAAGGTACATCATGTCTTTTTACCTTGAACAGGGTAAAAACGAACAATATTCCAATTAAAAATGACATGTGGTAGAGAAAATGCTCTTATAATGACATTATAATTTTCTATTAATAGTTGCCATTCAAAATATGCTTCTATAATGTATATAATTAAGCAAATTATGAAATAAATCAGAAAGCAGATATAATATATACAAAAAAATATTGTTAATAATGACAGTTAAGTGCCAAATCTGGTGAATGTATGATTCATCTACTGTAGGTTCCAAATAAATAAATAAATGACATTCGGGAACGATTAAGGAAATACTTCACCCTTAAGAAAATGTACTGACCCTGAGGTCACCCCTGTTTCATCAGAACAGATTTGGAGAAATTCAGCATTACACCACTTGCTCCCCAACGGATGCTCTAGAGACTACAGCGAATGGATGCCGTCACAATCAGAATCCAAAATCCCAATAATCCACAAGTACGACTTTATTCCACAAAATGATGTATAGAGGAATTGTATTTTAACTGGAAGGAACAGTTTGAAGTTAAATTATCTTAATGATGGATTGTTTATTAACAAAACACTCATTATTTGATGGACTGCAGTCATGTGGATTCCTAACTGGATGAATGTTTTTGTCAGTTGTTTGATCTCTAAAATGGCACCCATTCATTGCTGAGGATTCAATGGTGTCTTTTCGGGTAAACTAATGCTCCAAACGCTCTAACAACTTAATTGCAATGTTACCATGTCCCAGGAGGATGTACAGTGTGTGTGTAGTAAAATGCATTCAGTTCAGGTGTATATAAACCTCACTCACTCTCTGGATCTTTCCCAGGTAGTAAAGGCCGTCAGACCAGCGGCACAGCACGTACTGGCCCACAGTCAAGTTGGTCTCCTGGTCGCTGCAGGTTTTCTCTCTCTTGGGAAGCAGGTGCTTGGCCTCTAGAGGTTCCGACCCGACTGTCAGATATCCGTCCCGACAGGCCGATTCCAACATGCTGACAATAGGCACAACTACACTTCCTGAAAGCCAAGAAGGAACAAACAAATCATACATAACATGCAGATCACACCAAATTCATCACATGTGAAATTTCCCAGTGGAATTATTTGCATATTTCGTACAAACAGTCTTTTGGAGTTTTTTCTATGTAAATATGGTTTAAATATGAAAACCTTAGTGACCACATATATCTACAGAAAAACTCCAAGAGAAACATAGCTAAATACTGACATAATATAGGGTTTTGCCCACTGGTCAGTTCAGTTGCATATACAAGTAAACATTCAGAAAAGTGTTTATTTCTCTTTCAGTTGTTTTAAAATCTAAATTAACCCAAAATTGTTTAAGGATTTATTCATGCAATTAATTAATAAACAAATGCAGAGCACCATCAATCTAAATGCTTGGCTAATTTAGCATAATTAGGGCTTTAAAAACATGACAGTCATCAAGTTCCCAGGAAAAAAATTAATTATAATGAACACAAGGGATAGTTACCGTTTTGCCCACTTATACAATAATAAAAATACAATTAGAACATACAGTAGAGTAAGGTTTACCAAACCTTTTTGTCTTACACTCTACAAGAAATACCCACCAGAAATCTGTACTTTTGACTCTCATTATGATTACATTTAACAAAATAACAAATGATGTTATATTACTATTATGAATTGATTTTTCTTATATAATTCAGTCTTGCAATGTTCACCAGCTTGTTAAGACGCAATATGATTGGCTGGACCTACTGTAAGAACACGCCCCCTTTAATGAACGATTCAGTGTTTCGAGTGCGCATGAGGCTCAAAGCAGTATTAAAGTAAACAGCTCAAAATATGAAAGACAATTCCAAAAAACACCTTATAGTTAACTTAATGCACAGTTGAGGTCGCTTAAAAAAAAAAAAACATTAATAAAACTGATTTAATGATGCTTAAACGCTCCTTCCGGAGATTCATAACAGATTTTGTAGCTACACACACTTTTTTTGTTGTTTAAATCTGAGTCGCAAAAGACTCATGCTGCATCTGAAATTGCATAGTATGCGAAATTCAGTAGGTGAGAAGTCCCGGATACTGCTTTCGCCTGAATTCTGTAGTACGCATACTATAGACACTTTTCTCCGGGAGAGGAGGCGTCATATTCGAAAAAATGGCGGAAAGTGGAGACGTGGCTCGTCTCAAGTGTAAGTACCTCAGGGAAAAAATTGTTTTTTTTATTGTGATTAAATTAGATTGTTTAACACAATCTAAATAAACGGATGACTTATTGAAAGTTTACATTTTTGCATTGTTCGACGCATGACAACATCGATATGGCGGATGTAGTACGTCTGAATTCCATTCATACTACCCACATTCATACTATATAGAACGCACTTTTTAACGGTCGGGTAGTACGTTAAATTTGCATTAACTACTTAAACAGTATGCGATTTCAGACGCAGCATCAGTGTAGATGGAGTAGGGTGATTCAATGACTCCTAACTTGTCGCCACCTGCTGGCCTAACGGGTAATCTCAGATTGAAAAACAGATTGAAAAGATTCAATTCAATAAATTGAATCATCACACAAACAACTCATAATGTGAGTTAAAAAAAATCGCATTTTATGTAAAAATGATAAAATGAGTTATTATTATTTTATTTGTCTATTCATTTAAAGATTTAGGTTTATAGGCTTAAATGTTTTGCAGTTTCGGAAAAGTTATCCCGTCCATAAAGCACCTTGTTGGGAATTCAGTGCGATACTGAAGTAAGTATATAATGTATGTGCATGATGGTTTTTGACAACCCCGCAGGAATTCTGTAGAACTGCAAATAAGATTCGTTCAACCACAACAGTGCGCATGGGGAATATTGCCTGACTCAATCTCAACCCTGATGAGTTAAAAAGGGAGCAGAAACTGACTCATCGTCAGGATGTGAACTTCAGACTTACTGATCTCGGCCAGTTTTCTCCTGCTACCCTGCCCCAGACCCCTTTTACAAACTGAATCGAAACCAAGCGGCCGAGAATCACACGATCAGTAACGTTCCTCTTAAAGAATAAAACGTGCGTGCTTTTCTCCGAGTGACAGAAAACTATTACATCGACCTTAAAAGTATGCACGCCTGCATGCAAAGTCACTTAAAAACCATTCCCACTTCACCAGTTAAGTCTATCGCTCGGTTCAGTTGCTTATATAAATAAATCATAGCCGCTACGAACTTATGCACGGACTCCCTCCCCATCTGAAGTCAAGCAACAGCATCAGGGCATGCTGGAAAACTTGCTCCCTACCAAAACTTCTTTCAGGGACTAGTTGACACACTCATAACACATGCTCAGAACACCTTATTACTCTTTCATATGCACGATTAACTCCGGATCGGCGCAGCTGTGAGTGTTACGCACTACAATGCTGCAGATTTTGAATCGGGTCACATTCAAACACACATTGCGCAGAGATTACCGCTTTGATTTCTCTCCGATCCCGCGGGTAAAACGCGCCAAAAGTGCAGCTATTCCTCCTCTGGCAGCCCCAAATACCATTCGCGAAGTGGAAGAGCGTTTCTGCTGTTTTTACAGCTCAAGCGCCGCAGAAATGCAGTCAGTGAACGTCGCCATTTTTTCACCTTTTCCCGCGAATCATTTACGTTTTGCTTATGTAATTAACATAACGCGATCATCATCATCATCATCCGCGTACAGGAAGTACAGCAGCAGCTCGAGGAGGGGCTACAGAAGCACTGCTCCAATGACAACAAGACATTAAATGCTTTGATAGTAGCCCACAACATGACTACAAGTCATGAAAAGACTACAAGTCAGAGATCAGCCTCATGTTGTTACACTTGAAAGAGGACAACTGATAATATATATGATTTATCCATATAGACAGATAAAAATTCCCAATATTAAGACTTTCATATTAGATCATATTATGATATACACTTTAGAGCTCCAAAGTAGAGATAGATAGATAGACAGTGTATCTAATGAAGTATAAAGTAATAAAGCATAGACTTATGAAGTATTCTTCATATCTGCAGCACAAATATATATTCTAAAGTAAAGGTTTTGGATGGATGTAAGAGATGTGACAGAGAGAGTGATTTGTCAGCGTATATGTTTCAGTTTCAGTGAAGGTTTGCTGGCTGTGCAACTGTCACTTTTTAACACATAACAGCTCATACTTGCTGGCATAACAGTAATATTCTTAGATTTCTGTGAAATTTGGACATTGTGATTCAGGCACAAGGTCATGGTGAGCTGACTAAATGAAAAAGTTTACAAAGAACAAAAACTACCCATACACTGGGGACTATGAATACAACATGACTAAGTGTATTTAGTTATTTGATGTAGTGCTGATTTGTACGTATTGTACAAAGAGACCCTTTGCACTCTGAGAAACCACCTGTTTCTTATCTCTCGCTCGATTGTGTTGAAGACAGGAGAGGATAAAATAACTAAAAATAAAGGTGAGGAGAAAAGGGGAAAGTTGCTGGAGGTTTTTTCCAACAACTGCAAGCAGAACTGGGTTTATTTATTTATTTATTTTTGCATATGTGTTAACACGAGGGCAACGTGTTGTAGAAAAATATTGCTCAATGATATACTTCTTATGAATGCATTAAGTAAAATGAGCTGATTTTTGCACAGCAGCCACTACATGCATGGGTTCATTCAGCAACATTTCCATTGTGCATATAAAAGAAAATAACAGTTCACATGCAAAATTGGTGGTAAGCATCGGATGTTCTGTGAAAAAAATTCCAAGTCTTCATAGTGAAGATACATATTTAAAAATATGCTAAATAAAAATTCATGAGCCCGCTTGACCTTTTCATATGCTAATCTGATACTATATTTGATAATGATCTATGCTAAAACGTAGACTTTTTAATGCACAAAAAATGAAATGACAGTAATCAGAAATAATGTATACACAAAACAAATCCATCAAAGCATTTTCACTTTAAACTGTCGCTTCTGGCCAACATAATCCATAATAACACTTCCTGCAGTGATGAAGTCAATTCCCTGCTATCCTCCAACATTTTTGGATTGTAACCGGTGCTTAATCTGTGCATATTTCTTTTATCTTTGTCACTAGAGAAAGCATAGATGCCTTTATGTTTTAGTCAAAATAGTCTTGATTAAATTGTTTCTTATAAACATGCAGCTTCTTTCTTCACAAGGCATTCATTTATGGACTGGAATGGTGTGGATTACACTTAGATATTGTGATGTTTGGACTCATTTTGACGGCACCCATTCACTGCAGAGGATCCATTAGTGAGCAAATGATGTAATGCTAATATCATACTAAATCTGTTCTGATGAAGAAAAAAACTCATCTGCATCTTGGATGGCCTGAGGCTGAGTCAATATTTTGTGAAATGCAAATAATATTGATTGTTCTAAACTTTAAAAATATAAATATATAAATCACCACAAATATTTCAAAGCATCATAATTGATCTGCAATGTCGAGACATGTTCTAGTAAGCAGATAAGCTATGCTTCGAGGAAACAAAAAACACAAGGTAGGAAACGCATCTGATTTATTATTACATATTAAATATGAAAACTGTCAGAATGATGTTGAAAATCCAGAAGAGTTCATTCCATAATAAATAAAACAACAATACATCTAAAATAACACAAGAAAGAACCAATGTTTAAAACATTAGGAGGCAGGTGTCAATCTAAAAACATTCTTTTATTCATTTACCCAAAGAAACAAAAAGAAAACTCTGCAACGTTTCAGTTTATAAATATTTCTGAGTTTGTTTCTCTGAACTCCATATTAATTTAGTCCAGATCCAGAATTGTTATGGTCTCTTAGGAATCCAGTCTTTCTTAACAGCCAGGCCTTCATGCTTCAGGAGGAGGTGTCCACCACGCACTTGATATAGATGGTGTCATCCTTGCAGTAGGCGTGCTTAGTCGACCTCAATTTCCCCAGAGGGAAGAACAGGGGGCACCCGCTGGCCACATTCATCTCTGAGACGGGCCGGTGGAAAGATGCAGAGGAGAGGTCAGGACGGAAAGCGTCAATGACGTGCTCCCTCTGGTTCTGATCTATGAGAAAGAACGTGACCTGGCAGGCACGTGCGGGAGATATTAGCGGAAGGTCACGGAAAATGCTGATGGCACATGATTGAGGAACCAAAGCTGGTTTGTTACAACAGAAGCCACTATTAAGGGGCATCATACATTTATTATTTAATTCCTAGTCCTGGGCTGCACTAAGTAGAGTTTTTTTGCAGCATAAATAGCTGTAATTTAGTTTTTAAGACCATTTTCTATTCTCTCTAGCACTTTGAATGTAATGACCAGCTTTTTGCTGCGCTGTCTTTAACAATTCTGTATTAATGCTTTAATGTGAAACTGAATGTGAGCTTTTAGTGTTTTTATGGGTCTTCAATAGCAGAATCATGAAACAATCTGCACTAAAATGTGCCACTGAAATTGCTGAATCTGAATCGGACCTTTTATATATAATTATTTTTTACAATTTCTCTCAAAAAGTATTAGCAACTATAAAACTACAGAACTTTATGTCTTCTTTTTGGTCGCATGTCTCGATGTTAGGTGTACTAAACACGCACACGAGATGGTAAAGCCCTTCAGTGCTCTCTTCAAGTGTTCGACCCTCTTGAGGAGAACATAATGATGCTCATTTTACAATGATAATCACTGCAAGACAGAAGCAGGAGGTTTCACATGTGAACAGCATTTTAATTCATCAGGATTGGGACGGTGTTATTTTAGTATCATTTATGTAATGTTTTAGCAATACATATATATTATGTACTAATATTATGAATGAGCTTTTATTTAGTAATTTTTGCTAGTTTTTATAGCTTTTATTTATTAATTTAACACTTTTATTTTACTTTGATTTAGTTTGAGTAATTTAAACGCATTATATTTTAGTTTAGTTTTACGCTTCTCTTTTTTTATTGATACATTTTTCTTTTTATTTATATATTTTATTTGAGCTTTATTTCAATTGAAAATATTTTAATAGTTTAGTTATAGTTAAGAATATGAATTCTTGATGAGATAACATTTCTGTCCCCAAAAAATTTCTGATATTGCAAGTGATCAATTTGGATTCATTATTCTAAACTCAGAATTCAAATTTGCATAATTTGAACAAATGGACTGGGGAAGAACATTCATTTACATTCGAGTTCAACATATCTGCAGTATAATTTTATAATAAATCTTAAAGCTTTTTTTTGTTTCGAAATGATAATTCGATTTCTTGTGATATGACTCTTTGATGTATGAATTCACAACACAGGTGAGCCTCAAATGATCGACTGATTCACTGATTGACAGCTTGATTGTAGATTTTTACCTTGTGTCTGAATGGCCATGAAAGAATGGGGTCGTATTCTCCTTTCATTATAACAAAGAAAAGAGAGATGTGTGATCCCTTTCCTGCCCCATCTCCATTCAAGTAGAGTCGCATACACACTTTAAATCCATACCTGGCGGTGTAGAAAGCTGAAAAACACAACACATTTTCATTAAACGCTTAAAAATAGCAGCCGATAACCAGAGAGCTCCTTTCATCTAGAAAATCAAATGTGTGGCTTCCTTATTCTGACTGGTGTATTGGAATAACAGTTATTCTGATATCCTGTTATGTAATGACGTGAAAGAAAACAAGTCAATGAAATTACCTTCAGTTGTTCTTTTTCAGTCGTTCTCTTTTTTGGTCTTGGTTGTGTTCATGCAGACACATGACTACTGGGCAAACAACCCCATTTCAGCCTTTATAACTGCTTCGCATTTGCTTTTTTTTTTTTTTTCTTTCCCTTTCACAGGTACCGACTCAATTTTTAGCACTGGTCTTATGAATGCGCATCGATTCTACTTCAATATACGATAACAACTAACATTCATTCACCACAGCTCTCCTGATGAGTCCAGTCAGTGCAATAAAGTATTCCGTGCTGGCAAAACTGTTTTTCTTCAGCACAAAAGTGAGAAGTCATTGTCAATAATATATTGATTACGTCAACCGAAACTGCAAATGGAACATGCTTAGAAAAATAAAGCCCAGGGGACCATGAAGGTGGATATAGGCCTGTTCCTCACACAAACCAATAAATGATTTAAAATACGATGCAACGATCATATGTTTTTTTTTTTTTTTTAATAAAATGAAAACTAAAAGACTTTCAAATCACATGAGCCAATATTATATTGACAATACGTTTTTCTAAACAGAAATGTTTTTACACCGTTATCCACTAAATAAGCTCATATCAAATATGATGCCTGCTACTATTGTAGGTCTCAAAAAAAGTTGCCACGCGGGCAACAAAGGACTGAAAAAGCAAGAGATTTTGAAAAGATTCAGCTGGGAAAACATCTAGCAGCTAATTAAGTTAATTGACATCAGGTCAGTAACATGGTTAGCTATAAAAATGATGTTTTAGAGCTCTGGTCTCAAACTCAATTCCTGGAGGGCCACAGCTCTGCAAGGTTTAGCTCCAACCCTAATCAAACACACCTGATCCAGCTAATCAAGCTCTTCAGGATCAATAGAAACTTCCGAACAGGTGTGATTTGGAGCTGGTTGGAGCTAAACACTGCAGAGCTGTGTGCAGAGTTAAAGACCACTGTTTTAGAGAGTGTCTCAGAAGTAAAGATTGGCAGAGGCTCTCCAATCTGTGAAAGAGTGCATAACATCCTCATAAGATTCACTGGAGAAATGTCTGTACGTAAGGGACAAGGGCAAAGACCTCTGTTGAATGCCCTCAGATGATTTCTCAGTTAGATTTTGGGTATTTTACATTTGTAAGACACAAAGATGTGAATATCACAAACAGAGAGAGAGATTTTTCTGTCATAATTTACCCTCATGTCATTCTAGACTTATATGACTGATTTTCTTCCTCCCAGATTTGAGTTGTCGAAAGAAGAAAGTCTAGTTAAGAGAGTTTAAGAAGAAAGTCAGTCACACAGGTCTAGAACAGCATGAGGATAAATGATAACAGAGTAAATGAGAGTAAATGACAGAATGTTTATTTTTAGAGAATTCTCCCTTTCAGAGCAATACAGGAGAGATATGTGCTTTTGTACCTGGCGAGTACTGACTGATCTTTTGGCCGTTGGCAGCCTCTCTCAGGCTCTGGTTGACATCACACAACCGCCAGAGGAAGGTACCATCATACGAGATTTCCTGCTGGGCGCTGATACTTTGCTGCAATGAAGTGATGTGAATGTCTTTTCTGACCAGTCTCTGCTGCTGCTCCGCTACCTAGAATGTGATGGAAAACCATTATCATGGATGAATCACCCAAAGGTACAGATTGGCTCACTGCAAAAGCGCAATATTAATGTATCATAATGGACCTTCAGAGCTGGTTAAGGTCGGCAGCCTCGTGTGAGACTACACAAAAAGAATGATATGGCGACATCCTATTAGACACATCCTTTTTTTCTCAACCGCACTTGGAGAATTGTCACACAAATCTATTTTCTACCACTTGTTCCCTTCTCATCCTTACTTTAACTTATCTCTTCATTTTCAGCATTTCAGAAGTGTCATCACCGCTCCCGTGTGTTAAATAACCCCTCCAAGTCGAGTGTCAGAATACAGCCGTAATCATTTGTTATCACCTCCCGGTGATAAGATGAGCACAGGGACACATAGATTATCATTTCAGACCTCCCCAAAAGAATACCTTTGTTAGTTTTATGTGAGTCCTTATTTAAAGCATGAATTATGCAACCCAGCGGCTACAAATAAAAAACACATCACAGGAAACAAATGTTTTCCAGAGACTCCTATATACTGTAGCATCTCAGCTCTTTTGTAACACAAAAACATTCATTAGCTCCAACCATATTGCAGATTCGCAGCATGATATCGATGCCTTGTTAACTGCAAGGACACATCAAAGTAATGAAATCTGTTGCTGCTATTTCCACACAGTGCTTTGATTTTAGTAATTCAGGATGGAAATAATATGATATGAGGGTTGAGCACCGTTCAGAACGGCACTGAATTCCTGCTGAATGCACAATTGTAATTAGATTTTGAATTGAAATAGAATTAAAATAAAGTGAAATTCATATATCTACTGCAAATGTAATAATACAGGTCATTTTCAGTATGAATTGACCATAAATGTTTAATGAAACTGATGTTTAATTCATGTTTGAAAAGCACAATTTGCATTTAATTTATATTCATTTTGTTTAATAAATAAGCCTTTTGCTATATTTCATTATCAATTAAAGTACATTTTGAATATTAGAGACAATGCAATGTATTTATTAACATTTGTGGTGCTGTATTAAATATTGTGAATTATTTAGATAATGTCGAACTTTTGGAAAAACACTTTTGCCTTGAGTATTGGGTCAAATGTTTTAGGTTATATATAAATAAATATTTCTATTTATCAGTTTCCATAAATTTATTTTTAAAAAACATTTAAAATTTATACAGATCTTTGAACAGAATGCCTATTAAATTATATATATTCATATTCATATATCATGAAGCATCATTTAAAATGAATGCTGTCAAATGATTAATCAAATCCAAAATAAAAGTTTTTGTTTACATAATATATGATGGGAACTGTGTATATTTATTATCTATATATAAATACACACATGCAGTATATATTTAGGAAATATTTACATTTATACACATTTATATTATAATATTTTATATTATATATAAATATATTTATTATATAAACCTAATATATTTTTCTTAAATATTTAAATATACACAGCACATACACGCACATATTATGTAAACAAAAACGTTTATTTTGGATGCGATTAATCATTTGACAGCACTATAAAATTGTGCAATTCCTGTTATTCTATTTCCAAATGTGGCCAGTTCAATTCCCTTTCCAACACATTAATTAAAAGCAAATTCCATAATAAATGTTATGTATGTGGAAAGATCTATTTATTTGAGACCACCACTGAAGGATTATTTAAAAAGCAATTCCACAAGGAATCAGAAAATAAAAGTTCTAATCCTTCTTGACAAGGCGTGCAACTGCATTGCAATTCTAATGTTCAAACTGAAGGACATGACTGACAGGATATTAGCAGAAAATTTGCATGAGAGCATCAGTGTGGCAGCACCACCACTCTGTAATTTCATCATCTGTCTAAAAAGTTCCCTAGATGTTTATAATCTACTTCCTTCTAAAAACAAATCATTATAATGGCGTTTTAAAACTAACCATATTTTACAATCCAGTTAATTCCATTTAAAGTCGAAATTCCCATACCATAAGTGTCATGACAGATGACCATACCTTGGTTTCCAAGTGCTGAATGAGCTGCTGACTGTTGTAATTGTCCCTCTCCAGCGCAACCACGCTGATCTGCGTCTTCTCCACCTCTCGGTTCAAAGCTGAGATGATGTTCTCCATAACCTGCACTCTCTGCTGTAGAGCATCCAGTTGCTGGCCTACAGCAAGTTCAGCCTGATCATCGTGGAGACTGAGGGCCTTATCACTCACTCCTGGATCCCCTCCGTCCGTCTCGATCTCAACCTCACACTGAGAAATGTGGGAAGCACCACACTGTCCAGGCTGAAGAAAATCAGAGCTTTCGTGGTGGACTTGCTCAGCTGAAGAATTCAAGGTACGCTGAAGAGCTCTGGTCACATCCAAGAGAAGCTGTAGATGGCCAACATGGCTGCAGGATTCATGTTCTTTTACTTTGTCTGCATTACCCTGAAAATCAAATTTTAATCATTACCATGAAACACTACTTTCTCCAGCAAAAACAGGATTTATTTAAGAAGGAAAATTGTAGACCATTAATGAATACCATTAATAAGTAAACTATTTTTTTAAGCTCAACAAAATTCACACAGGAAATGAAACATAATTGTTTTTTATAGTATAATACAAAAATATTTTTTCTGTAATTTTTATGTTTTGTTTTTGTTTACTTTTAAAAAAAATCTATGAAAACATTTTCCCCTTTAAATACTGAGCATATATTTTTTCCCCTGCAAAACATTTGTTTTCTCTATCTAGCTAATATTAGAATATCATCTAAATGTATTTCTAAGTACTTTTCACAATAAATATTGTTTCAAACAGCCATACAACCTAAATGTCAGAGTGTGTGTATATATATATATATATATATATATACACACACACACACATTTTTAATTAACACATTTTAAATAAAAAATAAATCTAAATAAAAATGCAATATATATATATATATATATATATATAAATTATAAAAATATATACACATTTTTTATTTGTTACTGTTATATTATTTATAATATTTTTAAAAACATGGCTCAAGTATCTAAACGTTTCTGCTCAATATACTGTTAAAACGCCAACCTTAAAAGGACAACCAATGTCTGAGAAAATACATGGCTCCTTCTTTTTTGAGCTGCCTGAGTGATTATTCTACAAAGGAAGCAGAAACATATTTTAGAATTGTCCTTTTTTGTACATTCACTTTCATGGTACAATATTCAGCGATCCACCAAGTTTTCTACCTTTTGCCGTTTATCTGTCTTCGTCGTCTTCTTATCACCTGAATTAGGGCAAACATGCTTCTGTGAAAAAAAATCAGGAAACTTTTATTAACAACAGCTATGAAAGTTTTGCTCAAACAATTTTGTGCCCTAAACTTTCCAAAACATCTCATTGAGACTTTTTATCTTAATTCGAAGCGTGAAACACATTGCATTTGAAGATATCTTGACTAATGTGTTGCGTTTGATGATTGATGTTTAAATTCACTGGATTGCTGCTTTTTCCCCCTTCTTTTTATTCCTCTAATCCATGTCCCGGAGTGCAGGTCCCGATGGGTGAAATGGAAAAGAAAGTAATATGGGACAGCTGTAAACACTGGAGACTCCGTCTGTGGCTTAAAACCGAGCCATGGGGCTTCGAGCAAGGGCACGCTGACCCAAAACCACTTTAGCAACAATGAAAGAGGCTGAATATCTTGCACTATTGGCCTATTCGCACAATATCATCCATGTATCATACACGTATGTGTGATTTGCACAAATATATTGTTTGCATGTTGATTTTTGGGACATACAGAACATATTTTATATACATTTTAAAATAAAAAAAGGACATTCTTAATAGAATGTCTTAATAGATAAACAATGCAAAAATACTGATTTGGAAAATAATATTTTGCTGTCATTTTACCTGGAATTCTCTCGGTGTCAGGACACCTGAACAAGAGGGACATGTGGTCTTGTTGTTGGGACAGCCTCTGTCCAGATGTGTGGCCAGTGATTTCCTCTGCACCATTAAGCCACAGCCAATGTTGCAAGGGATCAGAGCATATTCACATTGACTCTGATGGTCCTGTTAAATGAGTCATTGAACATCTTTAAGGGATAATTCACATAAAACATGACAATGTATTTACTCTCATGTCACATCTAAATCTGTATGCTTTTTAACAAAACACTTTTGTCATCCAAGAACCTTCAGCAGCTCTTTCACATGCAAGTTCATAATAAGCATCCAAAAAATGTCTATCCAAAAAAAAATAATTGTAAATACTTTTGGGTCTGTTCTCGAAATAGATTTGTTGTTTTTCTTCAATAGACTTATTTTTGTGCTTTAGTAATGGTGTTTTTGCCAGGTTTCGAGCTTGGCGGTCAATATGAACTGTCATTGTATAAAAAAAGCTGTGTGAAGATTCTTCAAAACATCTCTCTTGTGCAAAGAAATAACAATGTATGGATCTGGAACAACATGAGAGTGACTAACTACTCCCCTAAGGAAGTATGATTACTACAAATTATATAATGCCACTTTATTTCTATACACTTAACCTCTAAAACGTATGCTTTTGATCATATAGTTTCCACTGAAAAACATCAAATCTAAAGCCCAACCTACATGTTTCTATTGTAATAGGGAGCTTGTGAATAATACAATATTCTCAAAAGGCTTTCAGTCTCTCTTGAGTACAGAAAGAAGGTAAAAACATAAAAGACTTCCATTAGGCAGCCATGATGGTCAAAGTCATAGAACATTTTCCTCTACAAAACACTGACCTCTAAAAGTTGCACAAGAGGCTTTTCAAATCCTAAAGTATAAGTTCGTTACTAAGACTGAGAATGGATTTGACACACAAGACAGCATCTGCACAGCAGCTCTGTGATTAATGCCTTAATGGCTGGTTCGTGTTATGAAATGACCATAAAGCTACCATGTTAGCCTTCCCGTAAAACAGCATCTTGTGGTTGTAACCGAGTATGACTGCCTGCCATGAAATGCAGCTATTTTTTAATGAGTTCCTATGATTTAACAATGTGATAACAGAAAAGCCACAGTTGCTAATGTGATCGATGCAAGCCCCATAATCCACATTGATTTTGACTCAGTCAAGTGTAAAAGACATTTGAGAGCATTACAGTGTTCTCAATAGCTTTATAGGTTTTACATGAATGTGTAGCAGCCCGTGAACAGCACCGGTCTCTGGTCTTACATTTATTAGCTCAATGCTCTAATCTGAACTACAGTGGAAAGCGCTAGACTTTATCCGCTGGCTCAGGAAGTGGCTCACATGCGTGATTTTCACATCACGTCCTGTGAAGTAAAAAAAAAAAAACACTTCCCATGCTATAAACAAATACATCATTCAGAAAAACTCGCTGATACTGAACAAACCTAGAGACTTTCTATACAAAAGTACCTCAAAGTTCTTCAGGGTGCTTCTCCAGGGGCAGCCTTGATTGGCACAATGAACTTTCAGATCCAAAATTTCCTTATTAATAGCTGCATCGTTGAAGAACTGCAGATGAAACAAGAGGGGAAATTATGATAACTTTCCAAACATGAGTCACAATGCTTCCACTGTCCAAATATGAATACATAGCCATTACATATTTTATGAAGAGACAGATAGACTCTATAAAACATATAGAGATAGATAGATGTAGTTTTGATTGCCTGGTCAAGAGTCAGTACACTAGTGTCACTCTCAACACTGGGATCTTCTTCTTTACATTTTGTACACACAAGGTCCTTGTTGTTTCTGTATGAAATAGTGAGCAGAAGCATTCATCAATAAGCATTCACTTATAACTTTTTAATAACAATGCTATATTTTCTCAATTTAGAATAAGCAAGCCAATGATTAGAGAGAGAGAGACTATACATACATCAGCATCTACTCCTTTTAAAATTTGTATGTGGTGTTTGTAATATTTGAGTATATTTCTATAAATCACGCATATAAGCCACTTTTTCCTTTTTCTTTTTTTGCAATAACATACAATTACCATCAAAACCGAGATACTGTCTTGGCAGCCATGTTCTGTGTCATGAAACTGCTGCTGCTCTGCTTGAACGCTTCTCAGTGTCTTACCTGACCAGCCAGTTGACGCACGCGAGGCAGTAGCGGTGACCGCACACCGTTTGACGCGCCTTATTCAACACATTATTACAGTTGCCGCACAAGTACTTCTCCTTCGGGACTTCATCACAGATGCTCTGAGGAAAACCTGACGGGTACTCGTTCTCACCCGGCGTGGACGAAGTCCCGTTTAACGACGGGTCTGAAACAGCTGATTCAGAAGCCATTGAGGTTTTTGGTGAAGTGTCTGCACCAGCAGCAGGTTTTGATAACATATCGATATGCTTTTGACTTTTTCGTGATATACCCACGGTAGAAAAACACCATGGGGGTTCCCCCTCTTCATACACCCGGAAATATTACTGAGATGTTTTTTTCCGCCTACTTATCGGCCACAATGTGCTAATAATAATCAGAAAAGAAAGAAAAAAAATCAGAAAGAACAAAGGTGTGGAGTTATTGTTAAATTATACTTTCACTGTGTCTCTGTCTGAAAACATAGTGAGGGTACTAAAACAAAAAGCAGAAGTGATGTCTAGGTAACTTAAGCAGAGCAGTCGACCCCGCCTACAGAGGGTTCACTAAAAAAACAAATATTGTTTTTATTTAACTGTATTTTTAATAATATATAGTATTAATGTTGCGGACAAAGTCTGACCTGACACAAATAATAAATACTTTGCAAAACAGGTCCTAAAGTGAAGTGAAGCCCTTAGGTCATTATTTCCCTTAACTAGTACTACTGCCATTTATAGCGCCTAAGGGCTGTCTATGTATGCAGCTCACTAGGCGTCTCTCTCTCACATATTCTCTCTCTCCCTCGCTTTCTGAGAATTTGGCCGTCATTTCCGTCCACACGGAAAGTCCCAGTGTGAAAACTACCTGTGGTTTCGGTGTGGTGGACACGTTTCACAACTGGTTTTTATTTCATGCTCACTCATCTCTGTTAAGCATGAAAGTGGTGTGTCAGACACGTCACAAATTATGGAACCATAAAAGCAGAAAATGAAAAAACAACAACAACAACAGTATTATGCTATTACTATTTATAGTATATATTTATAGGCATTTATATATATACTCTTCATCCTATTTCCTGTTTTGATTATCAAGCATTTCCTTATTTAAAGTGCTGTATATAAATAATACGATTTTAGGCTGTTTTTATTATTTTAATATTACTGACGTAATGATAATATCAGTAAAAATATACATCGATCCTTGTGTATTAGCATTTTATAGTGTTCAATAAACTCAAGCCTTTGTGAAAACCAGTGAAAGTTTTCATTTATTTGACCAAATGTGTTTCTTCAGGCGATGAGTAACACAGAAACCATGCAAACCATTTATTCTTAGTAGAACTCATCTGGTTTTAATCTCTGACCTCCATCCTAGGAATATTTGCTTATATAATTGTCTACAGACTTAATGCTTCACTTAAGCACCATCCACTCGCCTAGAGAATATGCTATCGATCTTGTTAATCATATGAGCGTCGTTTCATTTCAAGAGAAAGTGGAAAAACCCTCAGAAGACCCTTCCATTTGCTCACCACTCAAACAGGAATCTCCCATTCAAACAGCGAGCTGCATAAAAAGTCACACAAACTTCACAGTCAGCTTACTTTACATTTCCTTACTGTACAGTGGGTGGCAGGAATATTTTCTCTTTAACCTGTAAATGTCACCGCGTTGCCAAATATTCATTTCAAAAGCCGCAAATAATTGCTGATAAATGATGGCATGTAAAACATTATGAGATGATACATGCTGTCTAAACTGAGCCAAATCAAGACAGCCGATTAGATGATGAGAGCAGAGCAAGAGGGAAAGAGAGCAAGGGAGATCATTTTTGCTAAAGAGGGCAGTCAGGGGGGTTTCAATATCTGGTTCAAGGGATTAATGACTTGGGTAAAACTATTCACCTCTACAAGGGACATTCTTCACCTCAAATCAATTACTCTGTAATAGGAGAGCAGGGCTATGCTGGCCTGTTTTTCATTAAACAGCAATCACATGAGGAACCAGTGCATTAAAATGACTGCAGCAGGTGGCTGGTGAGGGGCCCGAGAGCTTTCTGTGGAAAAAGAAGAGGTTTGTACCCTCATGAATCACAGTGAGAAGATGCAATTCAATAATACAGAAACCTCATGATGCAAAAGCTTAAAATGCGATGGGCCTTATCGATCGGGCTGGCTGGGAGGCCCCAAACGGTGTCTTGTGTGCTGGAAACAGAGAGGTGAGGTATAGGGCAGCATCTTCTGTAAATCTGTCTGGGAAGAAGACAAGTATGGGTGCTGAGGATATTTGGGGATGGAGATAAGGAGCCAGATGTGTTTATGACTTGCTGAGTGTTGAATATCTGAAGCGTTCCATCAGCACGCCTCTCGCTTCTGATGCATCCCTCACTTGGTTTTGATCCTGAGTTCTGCTGAGTAGATACACATCGTTCTAACACTTACTGAAACAGATGCTGCTACTGTTCTTGGAAGCCTGTTCTTGGAGTCATTTTTTACCACACATAGATAACACATCTCATAAACAGGCTTGTGTGTGTGTGTGTGTGTGTGTATATGAGATTTTTTCTAATACAATATTGTGAAAGATTTTTGCCTCTTAAAATGTTTTTAAATTTGATAATAATAAGAACCACTGTAGATAACAGAGCATAAAATCAGCAGAATAGAATCATTTCAGTAGGAATCATTTGATAGGATTCATTATGTGATTTCAGCTTTGCATCAATGGAAGAAATTAAAATGTATCACAATATAATAACAGATGTAATATTATTTCACAATTACAATTGCATTTTTGAAAACAGTAAAAAAATAATTTTGCAAAGCCCAAACTTTCGAACAGCTGTGGATAGCAAATCCATATTTTATAACCATTAAAAAGCATGATGGAAAATAAATCAGAAGAGTAAAAGCTTTGCATATTGGATTTTTTAGTGCTGTCGCAATAATGTTTTATGTTATTATTGTTTTACAAGACGTATTGGCAGATGCTCTTCAATTTTTATAGAATCTGGTGTGAAATGTCCCTTTACAGAGCTTGTAACCTTTTCTGAAATTATTGTTTTATTACTAAGGGGCTTTCCATGAATTGTGTTAGAAGGTTAAACTTACTAAATAATACACAGTAACATGGTTAGTGGTGTTACAGTATAATTTTAAATAGTTTAACAGTGGATTAAGTATCAACTTAACAAATATGACCAACATGAGGTTTTTGGCATTATACTAATTGTTGAATAAATGCCAATATCTGAAAATCCCAAGAATGTGACAGCTTAGCATATTTGACACAATTTGCAATTTTATTTTTTTTATTTATTTTTGTTACTTAATCAACCTAACTGTTTTGAAACTGGAAACGTACAATATACAGTGCAAACTCCTAAAAACATTTACATCCAGTCTCATTGCTTTTCAGGATTTATGTAGTTATATTGGGAAGTAAGAATAATGCTAAAAGGAGTCTGCTGTCATCTTATGAAAATGAATGTTGCATGATTGCTGGATATTAGCCATTTTTTCCTCCCCGTACTCAAGGAGAGTCACGGAAAAAGGCCAAATCTCTTCTTTCCTCCATTTAATGTCATGCGTTTCCACGACATTCCTGAAACATTCATCACTTGAGAGTCTCATTATGCCATCTAGTCCTCAGACTGGCACATTTGCAAATGTTTAAAAGCAATGCAAATGCGATAGTCACAATATTCACTTAAAAAAGCTTTACCTAGGGATCTATTCTTGGCCTACCTAGTCAATTACCAACTAATGAGCTGACCTCAACTGACATTCACTCCCGAGCTGCTAAGGTGGAATTAGTTTACTTCTGTCAGAGGAAACGCTCCAGTCACAGCGCAAGTGAGTATGTTAGAAACTGTGGATGTTTATTAAATGTCACTCTGAACATTAAACACATTTTAATGATTAACAAAAAAATACTGCTGATACAAGACCTAAAATGAAACGTGAGTCCATCGTAATGTAGCAGAGCATACAGTACCAAATGTTAAAAGTGTACAGTAGTTCATAGCTTTCATAGCTGGTCAGAAAGTATGGGTTTGTAGGTTTAAGGGGATGTTAGGGAAGGCAGGATGTGTAAAGAAAGGAAAACGTCCTCTTGTCATCCTGGGGTGTTGTTATACTGCAAGACATGCTCAATTTCATGGTTAAATTATTTACACGGATGACTGGCAAGCACCTTCAACAGACAGGTGTAGTTTGAGAGGCCATCGGCAGGGGTTCCTGAGTTCCAAGAAGTTCACAGAAAGCAACGGAGGCCATGAACTGAGAATCTGTCATTCCCCAAAAGCAGTAGCTGTCACACATTCTCTTGTTTGCCGCAAACTCAGTCCGTATCTTACATTATCAGTTTCATACCCCGAAAAGAACAACATTTCTTTTAAAAAATACCCACAGAGAGCAAAAAAAAAAACATGGCGGAATGAGGTGAGGTGATGCTTTTTTTATTGGCATTTTTTGTTCGTTTTGGAATGTGCCTGATAGTACATCAGGACACCTGGATCATTGAAAACCCTCCTATGGTTTCCAGAGAGAACTGACCGTGAAACTCAATCTACATAGCAGCATTCATCTTAAACAATTTCACCTCACACAAACGCCTGCTGTTTTCTTTATTGAGCGAGAATGTGTCACAAACTTGATCAAAAAGCATCAGTTTGGTTGGGCTGTGACAGCTGTTTGCTCTGTTGTAGTTTTGAGCTCCTCTGATGGTGGAGAATTGGTTTTACAGTACAGTATATACTGCAAATTGCTTATTGAAACATAAATGAAGAATAAAGCAAGCCGATACAGATTTTGAAATAATCTGAGGGATTAGCTATCCTTTGATTCACAAAACTATTTTTTAATTCCTTCCGATATAGATATAAAATTGATTGTAAAACGTTCTGAGACAGGAATATGTTGCTGTTTAAAGTGCAGGCAATGCTCATCTTTGATAGGATAGTCACAACAAATACAAAGGTACAAATAAACGTATGTGACAGATTTTCACATTCTAAACACTGGGTTATCGCAGGATAAATGGGATTAGTATACACAGCAGGTTGACATGTTGAAAATCGTGCGATCAAAACTAACACAAAGACTCATGAAACACATGTAAATGGGTAAAAGGACATTGCAAGTTGATTGTTTGGAAAGTTCACATATGCTTGGTGTCAGTGCCATAAATGAAAAAAAGAGTGAAATCAGTGATTCATGTCTGCATAGATAAAAAAAAAACCCCATACAAACAAATACAAACTGAAAGAGAAATAACATTAGGAATAATTTACCCTAAAATCAGTAAAACGACTTACACTTACCTTCATGATGTTATACAACAGTTAAATGAATTTAGACTTTTTGCCAGATACTTTATTTTTGGCTCAACCTAAGTCAAAACAGAACCGTTGCTCACCTCTGAGCAACAAACTAATAGTGGGGATTCATCAATTGATGTATGAAATTATCACTCATTCGTTTTGAGTGAACCAACATATTTATGGACAAATCAAGCAAGGAAATGATTCAACGGTTCACTTTCCAAATGAATGTGTTTTCTGAACGTAAATGAATCAATGATTCACTTATAAATTGTGATCTGTAACGATGTAATCGCTGAAGAATCCCCACTAAGGAGGTCGAGGACTAACTGTTGTATAAATATGTCTTTTGATGTTCATTTCATACTTTCAAGAGCCTCAAAAACCAACTGAGCAGTGGTGTTTTTGCCAGTCTGTTTGTTATAGGCCTAATGTGAGTGACTTTAAATGGCCAAATGCAATTTGAATCGTAACCCATTGCATTTTAGGGCAAACTATTCCTTTTAAGAAGAACTTTACAGTTTACTTAAAAGATATCACATTAAATTAATACATGATCATACACTAATGGCAAAATAATGAGCTATGCTCCTGAAATGATCTGCTGGATGATCGGGTCTGTTCACAACAAAAACAAATAAAACAGTTCATCCCAAGTTCAACTCTCAGATCTTTTCCAAGTTTAAAGCTCTGTCAATCCATCTCATTGTGATTTCTGATGAATCTGACCTACTGTGCATAAGATAAAATCCAACACTCTTCTATTCGGCAGCAAAACCAAAGGGCTAATGTGCTTTCTGAGAGACGTTCGGCTTCTCCATTGATAAACCTTCCACCGACTGACCTGTCAGAGTGAAAAATGCGCCTGTTGTGGCCCATCACTCTGAAAGCCACTGCCGTGACATATATTCTCTTTGAGCATCCCTGGTGGTCTATAACGTATTTACTCGACATGTGGGAAAATCTAGTTACCTCCCAGATATTACAACAAGGGCCGGACACACCAATAGCAACCTTGTCATGTTTAACTACGAGTTATTGATTAAGCACTGAACGAAAATAACATAGGACAAGCGGCCTCTCCGTCGGATGTCTGAAGAGTTAAAAGTCTTTATTTTTATGAAAAGCTACACATTCTTGCTAAATTTCACAGCTACAGAAGTTTCTTTTTTTCTTTTTTTTTTATAGACAACAACTATAATTTTTTTTCATTAGTACATTTTTGACAATACCTGCAATGTTTCGTAATAATATTCAGAGATGTGAACAGTAGATCAAGAGAAAAACATCCGCCCACTGGGGTTAGCACAAACACTACAAGATGGTGGGAAAACGGGGTCTGAAAGATGGATAGAAACAGAAACATGAGAAAGAAGTTGTCGCCGGAAAGTTTGCGTTTCTGCATCGAGTGTCTCTAACACCTACAGCCACCTTTGAGCTCCTCTAGTCGAGTTTTCTAGTTCTCGCTCATTTATTCTCCTCCTTGGTTGGCCTGATCTTCATCTCGGTGAACTTCAGCGAGTACTGCCAACCCGTCCAGGATGACCACTCGATGCCGTCGGCATACGAGGTGTGTTGGCCGCGCAGGTATTGTCCGTTCAGGTTGGAGGTGTGGCAGTTACGGTACCACCAGGCGCCGTGATAGAAAGACGCGCAGTTATTCTCAGAGTGGTCGTTGTCCTTGTCTTTAGTGGTGAATTTCATCCCGTTGTGTTTGAGCAGCGAGTCACCTGCAGTGTCGGATCAATGCGTGATGGAAAGAAATATTGAGGAAGACAGAGGATAGGGTGGAAGAGTGAGCATATGAGAGACAGGGAAGACGAGAAAAAGAGACAGAAACAAAAGAACAAGTGAGTCACTCGACCGCAACGTCTTTGTTTATCTGTGTCATGGAAAGTTTAGATTACTGCAGTAAAACAGTACACAGTTTCAACAAAGAGAAGTTTTCTTTTAAAAACACACTGAGCTACCTTGCTCTACATTCCAAACCAATGGAACCTCAAAAAAGCATAATAAGTGTAAAAATACACAAATACTAATATTTCTTTCCTAAAAAAATGATTGCTAAATATTTTTCAACTGATTTTATGGCTGAAATCAACTAAATAGCAATAAAAGTGTTAATATTTGATATAATAGTTAATAATTTATTTATTATTTTATTTGTTGTTTTTCTTTTTATAATACATTAATACACTACCGTTCCAAAATTTTTAAGTCAGAAAAATTTTAACAATATCAGTAATATTTGTATTCAGGTGACAGTAAAAACATAGTTAAACAAAACAATATTTAAATGCTTTTCTTTATATTAACTTTATATTAATTACAGTACCCTGAAAAAAAAATCACTTTCAACATAATAATAATTTTAAATGTTAAGCAGAAATTCATATTAGAATGATTTCTGAAGGATCATGTCCTGAACACTGGAGTAATGATGTGGAAAAAAAAGCTTACTATTCCCAGAATACATTACATTTTAATATATATTACAATACAAAAGATTATTTTTAAATATTAACTTTTTTTAGAATATAACTGTTTTTTACTGTATATTTGATCAAATAAATTCAGTCTTGGTGAGCATAAAAGACTTAAACTTATAAAAAATTCATAGTCACATTAAACTTTTTAATTTTTGCAACATTTTTGCATGCACATAATGTATAGCACAGCCTACTTTAGTAGATTTATATTTGCTTTTTATAGCCTTCAATTCATAAAACCCAATTGCCTATAATAGCAATGCTAAAATACTGCTTATAAGCTCATATATCGAGCAGCAATCAGTTGGAAATTTCCCCATCACCTTAGTGTGTTTGCATCTACATACTGAAATTGCTCTGCTTGTGAAGAGAGAGACAGATAGCAACGAGAGGAGCGTGCTAACGCGTTGCTGCTAATCTGCCCTTATTAAGCTCTGTGATGTATGTTTCAGGGACATAATGTTGCAGTGTGCAGCTAGGCTAATCTAATCCCAGTTTCCTGCCTCTATACCGCCTGGCTCTGCTGGGCCCGGCCTTGCTGACAAGATCAGCCTTTTATTGCCAGCCTTGCAGTAAAACCCTTCTCCTGTCCTCTTCCTCTGACTCTAATTCCACTCCGCTGCATCATGTATCGTGATAGCCGTTTTATTGGGACAAAGGAGATCCAATTGATGCCGTTATGTCATATTGTAAAGTGTGTTACACATCATAAACTTGTTTCAGTTGCCTCATAGATTCATCACTGTGGTCTAGCAGATAACGAATCAGCAATGATGGTGGTATTACATGACAACACCTGGACTGTGAAAGCAGAGCCAATGAACAGGTGCAGAAACGTTGCCTGCAGAAACATGACACATGAGCTGGCTTTTCCTGGTTTTTAGCATGTCTAAGAAGGTCATAGTCTTTTTTTGGGATGGTTTAAAGGGGTATTTCACCAAAAGCATAACATTCTATCATCATTTACAGTCGTCAAAACAGATAGGTATATAAATTTTACCTAGTAGATATTTTGAAGAATGTTGGAAACAAACAGTTTTGGTTCCCATTGATTTTATTGTATTTTGTGTCCATAAAATGGAAAGACAGCATAGACTGAAACTGATTGATCTGGGCATTCTTTTAAGATCTTCATCCGCATTTTGTTTCAAACCTGTATGACTTTTAACCAAACTTGAGTTGGTAACCAAATAGTTTTTGTTCCCATTGACTTTCACTGCAAAGCCAACAAGATTCAAAAGCTCTTATTTAAGGTTCCATGGAAGAAAGTAAGACATACAGGTTTGAAACAACATGAGGGTCAGTAAATAATGACAGAATTTTATTTTTGGGAGGAATATTCCTTTTAGATTAGAACATTTTGGAACAGTATGTTCCAAACTACTGTAACTACCATGGTCTAAAAACCAAAGCGGTTGACCTGGTTTAAGAACTGGTTCAACCCACTAGAAAACCATCAAAACAGACCAGATTAATGAGCTTGGAGACTATCCTACCATCTTAGACTGGTTTACAGAGAAAGCCTGCACAAAAATTACAATTCTGTCATCTAAAAAAAATCCCAATTTATTTACAGTCATTATCTGGTCAAAGCTGGTTTAGGTTACCTACTGTAGCTGGTTAGAGCTGGTAGATATGTTCTATGTTCTACTAGCTATCATGTTCTGATAACCAACTTACACTTTAAGATGGAACAATGTGGCGAGTTCAGATTAACTTGTTTAGTTAGTTGCCCAACTAAGACAAATACACTAAACAACCTAAACAGACCAGCCTAATAATATCTGGCAACTACCCACTCAGGTTGGATTTAAAATCATTCTTACAGAAGGGGAAACCTTTACTCTCTATATATGAACAAATCTCAACAAGCTGCCTCTGCAGTAGTAGTATGTTGTAATATTCATAAAGTGTTACATTTCAAAGAATACCCAATCATACAAACGACTCTGGGAAAGAAAAAAAATACTCATTTGCTAGAACGTGATGATTAATCCTTGCAGTAAATTGCAGATTCTGTGCAAAACAGACTTCACAATTTGTGCACCTGAGGGGGTGTGTAGCGAGTGTCAGCATGAAGGTGCATCTCAGACTTTTATGAAATGTCTTGAGACAGACCCACTCAGGAGGGCGATACGAGTCATTAGCTATGCGCATGAATGCATAATCGCGTTAATGCCGAAAAACACTGCAACATCAGAGAGAAATTATACACTTCTCTACTTGGACAAGCATTGTTACAAAATAATCAAACGCTCACATGCAATTTTGCTTCTTACTCTGGCCTCCCTAATGGTAGTAAAAACATTTCTGTGTGCTAGCAAAACTGTCATTAGCGCGCTTTGAAGTTGGTACTGTATTAGTACTCAAAGTGTTTACAGAGATCAGGGCATCATGGGTGTAAAAACTCATCTCAGGTAATTATATCTTCTCAAAGATCCCCGCTGTGGCTGAGCGCTCTTTCTCTACGCTATCGTAAAGGCCTTTCATTAAACAGAGCGGCATTAAAGACAGCATGCTTGTGCACTGAAAGCAGTTAAGATATGAAAATTCTAGCATGCAAAGAAAAGGGTGTGTGTGTGAGGCACACTTTAACACCAAAAGATCTTTTTTTATCTCAGATGCAAAAAACATCAGAGTAATGCATAAAAAACAGAGGATTCTGGGGTATGGCTCATCAAAATCTCCACAGGGATGCACTATCGTATTGAAACAACGTCATATCAAATCGGTACTTTAGCATCAACAGACAATCGTTAAAACACTTTCCGACAGCTGCTCTGCACAGTTTTAGACGTCAGCTGAAATAGTCACTTGGATGGTTTAGTTTAGTACTAATGGCCCACATGAATGGGATCTATCTATCTATCTATCTATCTATCTTTTTAAATAATACTAATATTTAGAAAGAACTGATTGTTTAAAACATTAATATTAGTATTTTTTGTGATTTTTCTGAATTTTCTCACTTATAAAAAGTCATTTTCATTCCAAACATCAATTAAACAGCAAAGTATTTTATATTATAAATATCATTACACACACACACAAGCATGTTGGTTTAGACTCTCCACGGGCGTAATGGTTGTTATATACTGTCGCCCTACTGCACACCAATCATACACAACGGTGGCCCAGCAGTGCACAACAAAACACAATTTAAAAACCAAACATAAGCTCTCAACAGAACTGGGGCCTGTTGGTCGGCAGAAACAGCTATTGTGCGAGGTACTCGTGAGTGTTGAGGGCTGTGTTGGTAGGAACTTTGTTAGTAGGAACCACAAAATGGACAATACATCACGAACTGACATAACGTCAGGGGATGGTTTTAATGTCAGCATTAAAACATGTACAGACCGCTTGCGAAAACTCGTGACATAAGCACAATAGCTGTTTCGGCAGACCAACTGCCCCCTAGTGGTTGTGAGTATTCCAATTGTGTTGTGGCTAATGCCGTTGTTTGCTTTTTTAATTTTGTTGTGTTTTGCACAGTGGTGTAAAGTACTTGAGTAAATGGACTTCGTTACAGTACTTAAGTATTTTTTTGGCTACTTTGTACTTGTAC
>JAUMHI010000046.1:3727593-3755208 GCA_032359435.1 Enteromius unitaeniatus
GGTTCCCTGTTTAAACAACTGCATTGTGTTAAACTGACTTGAAACAGTTTTGTTTCAACTCAATAATTTAATTTTGAAAGAACACAAATGATTTTAATTATGTAACTAGGATTTTCTAGGGATTCCCCTTCCCATCATGCATTCCACAGGGCAGGATAAGGATAGTAAATCTTGAAATAAAATGTTATTTTAGGCATTTTTATGAAGATGTAAATCAGATGTATCTTTTTTTTATATTTATTGTAGGAGGATGTCTGTCTATTGATTTATTGACCCAACTCAATTAAATTTAATCGTATTCATTTATTTTTTATGAGTTGGGGCTACACATATTTATTGGATGGAAATCCTGTCTTCAATTAAATTGAGTTCAACCAATGAAAGTTTTTTTTTTTTTGAGTGTGTTCTAACGGATGCTTCCAAGACCCAAATACAAATCACAAATAAAATTCAGTGCATCACAGAAAATCAGTTGCTTAGGTTTAAAACAATTACATTCAAAGTTTAAGATGCCATCTGATGCATGCGCTTTCAACTGGATGGATGTCTTCAAGACATTAATGACTTGGAATGCTTAAAAAGATGTGCAAAATAATTAAAAAGCTATGCTTTCCAGATGAAGCGCTCTTTAGCAGGCATCTTGGAGATGTATGTGTACTTACTAGAGATTGGGCAAGTGACAGAAATACTCTCACACTGGCCCTCAGGCAATCCATCTTTATTGGTGAGCCTTGAAATATGATATCTTCAGAAAAAAAATCAATAAATGAAATAATGGTTCTTGTTCTTTATTTCTGCATAGTCTTTTATATATCGACCACAGCCTTTAGCCTGACCAACTTCTGCAAAGTTTCCTTGCCAGAAGGAAGTTCACAGGGTCAGACTAAACTGTCTTGTCATGGCATACTTTGCAAAGCAGTTTCACTGTTTGACTCTATCTCTGTCTAGATATTGTGGCAGCATCTGCTCTCAGGAAGATAAGGACTGAGGGCACACAATTACAAACTGCAGAGCATTTGTTATAAGTGACGTATTAGAAATGTTTCATTGTGAAACTACTTCCTTAATATAGTTTTAAGTAAAAAATTACTGTGATTTTAACAGTAAAAAACTGTAAAAAATGCAGTTATGTTAATGTTAAAATCAGTTATGTTTATTAAATGTTTATTACATATGTATGTTACATCTAATGTTGTTAAATTAATGTTTATTGCATATTTCAGTTTAATGAGTCTCGCCATGATGGTGTTTAGTGTTTGTGAGAATAACACTGAGCATCTTCTATAAGTGTTTATATTTAAAAGCTGCTTGTGATGGGCTTTGGTTCATCATGTGACTTTCTCATTACCAACTGCATTTGTTGGTTATCAGTGTATTTCAAAGGTACAAAACAGATAGGTTAATACTTTATATACTTTATAACAGATACTTTAATAGGTTGGTATAAACATTATATCAGTTAATGAAAATACGGTATTTAACTGTAAATTTAATTAAAAAAAAAAAACTAAAATGTTGTTACCGTATTTTTTACAGCCCAATTCCGGCAACCACATCTGCCTGTTTTCCACTATAAATTTGACTTTTTTTTTTTTTTACAGTTTAAGTAAGAGATTTATTAGCTTTCTTGAAAAGACAGGAGACTATTATTGAAGTCTTATTTTTCCAGTTGTGCAGATATTCCAGATTTCAGCTTTAATACGTGCCGACTGATGTCACTAACACCACATGCTGTGCAGCACTGGCAAACCAGACACGTTTCATATCAATTATGCTGAAACATTCTCACAGTCTCTCAGGGTCTCTCTAGTGAGATTACGTCACCAAAAAGCCCATCAGAAACATCCATCTGTGCTGTCTTGTATCCAAAAACATGACAAAGAGCAAACAAAAAGCTAAATCTTTTGTAGTGTAAACAGTTGTGCCAATTTCTGACTTCTGTCAAGACACGTTTGTGATGAGGCGAGGCTTGTGAGGGTCGATGAGATTATAGGCGACAATCCTTTTTTCTGCTGATGTGGAGCTGGACAGTCTTTCAGGAATGCTATGTGATGACTGTGGGGATTCGCAGGGATAGAGAAAATGTGATTAAATACTCCCTTTTCTTTCTTAAGTTAATTATTTTGAGCAAAAGAAGCAAGTTCTCTTCACATAAGAACAGGTCAATATGATTCTAATAAACGTTCACCACACAATTTCATGTCTGCTTTATTATTTGATTTGTGATCATGTTAACATAAAAATTTTTGGAACCTCATAGACTATAACTTGTATTGAAATTAAACATTTACTTTTGGTAAATAATTATATTTTAGTTTCACTCATAATTGATTTTGGGGTCAGTGTAAGAGTTTTCTAAATGTTTTTGCAAAAAGTCTCATATGTTCATTAATATTATACAGTATATGAAATGATTATACAGTATAAAAAAGCATCAATAATTTTTTTGAAATATTTAGATTTAAATGCAATTTAAATGAATTGTTTACAGTTGAAAAATAAAAAGTAATTCACAGTAATTCAGTCTTCACTGACAAATGATCCTTTAAAAATCATTCTAATATGCTGATTCACAGGACACATTTATTATTATCATCATTAATAATAATATTTAACTATTTTTAGGGAAACTGTGATACTTCTTCACAATTTTATTTTACACAAATCCTGTAATACTTGCACAGAAGCTTCTATCTCACCAACTATCGCCTCTGTTAGATGGTGGTTTTAGCTTATTTCATTAGTTTAATAGATGGTGTTACAACTCACCGTGGACTACAACACTTCTCACTCTTCCCTATAGTAAGGATTTAATCATTATAATTATTAAGAACAACAGCAGGTCATGGGAGTTCCTCACAAGTGTAAGTGTGTGAGCTTTTGATGAGCACTCGAGTCTTGTATCGACACTCATGTCTAAATATTCAGGGAATGGAAATGACTTATTATAAGCAATTCAACAGAATTATGTGAAAATGACTGATAAAAGACTTATTTATAGTGCTCTGGGAGGTTGATCATGAATGGATATGCTAATACACTACAAAAGGAAATTATGGAATGATAATTCAAACCTCTCCTTTGATGACACAAAAATACACTCTTGTGCATTAATATTCATATTGCTCCCTTAATATTCGACTTACATTTATGCATAAGCATTTCATGCTAATTGGTAATGCGGCACTAAAACAATCTTCGCTGGCATGCACGCCAAAAGTAGCTCAGAAGTTTCTCTAAGAAACTTCGGATTTGTCCGGTATTCGCTCTATACTGAAACCTAAAGAAATATTAATATTTATGTTACTCAGTATTGAGTAAAAGCATCAGCAAAAAAAGTTAAAAATGTAATTACTTAATTAAATTTTTGTTATTTTTTGCTTAATATTGTATCACACTAATTACTTAGCAATGTACATCTCTAATGGAATCAGTTTATGATTACAGGTTCATGAGTCTGAATTTTAATTAGATCGGCCACGTCCCACAGGAAGTTCAAAGGAAGAACTAGCATGACAGGAAGAGGAATCTAATGAGTACTGCATGAATGATGTATTTTCATAGACCAAACCCTGGAAATCAGCTTTTTTAAAAGTCTTAAAAAAAGGTCTGTGGTTAACACAAACACAAAGATACAACACATCAGTAATATCCCATTCATGTTTTAAATATAAATATATATATACGAATGTTACTTGAAAAAGGCAGTAGTTTAAAGAGACTGTCATATTGGCTAACAAGTAAGCATAAATATATTCAGTAGTTTGCGTTCAAAGCCTCACTGGGTTTATAATTGTGCTCTTGCATACTTTTCAACCTTAAATATTTAAATAAAGACTAAAAGAGTTGTTTGGTGATGGCTGTCGAAGTCATGCATCATAGTGTAGTTTGACTACTTCTGCCAGTTTAGGTCTTAAAATTAATAAAAAAAAAGGTTATCTTTACTTGTAAAGATTATCATGATGAACAAAATGTGCAGGAATCATAAATGTTTGTAATGTTTTGCAATATTCCAAAAGCCAATGGAAATCTCTTAAGGTGATGCAAACTGGGTTAAATCACAAAAATCAAGCACACTGGCTATTTAGCAATATTCATGAATCACATATTTAATGCCTTATTCTGCATTTACGCATTTACCCTACCTCAACTTAACTCAACTTTTGCATTCAGTGTGTAACAGCTCTGAACAGTGAATGAAAGCATCCTGCTAAGTTTTACAACTGAAAGTGCACCTTGTATAGAGTTATTGTCTCTAAAAAGAAAGAGTTGACTCTGAATCAACTGACTCTGAGTGCCAAGCCGTTGATGTCAAAATGAAAATTTAGCATATTGTCCATCCACTTGTTGGCCTTTTCGCGTTGGTCTGAACGAAAACGCAAGTTCATTATTTCCAATAGGTGCTGCTTTTGGACCATTTAAAACTCACACACACTGGACTGCTTATTGTTTTTTGACCTTGCATAGATGTTAACCTGTTTAGTTTGGGACTCTCAAAACCAAAATATGAACCTTCCATAGCCCATAATAGGGCAATAGTTCATTAATAGTGGTCCCTCATTAAAAGTCTGACCCTCTCTGCTTTCGAAAGTTTCAGCCAAGCCATTCAAAGGTTTAACTTTTCTACTTAAAATTAGTTCCAATTCCTTACATTCAAATAGAGCGAATGTGAATCATGATTGTTCAGAATCAGCTTAAATCCAGCAGCTGAACTGGAATTCATCCAGCATTCCCGATTCAACTTCGAACGGCGCCTCTGCCACAGAGCTATTGTGAACTGTGCTCCATATCCTATTTGTTGGAGGTGAGAAGCTAGATTGTCTCTTGCTACAGGTGCTCTACCCTCCCCGGTTTCCCTGTCACCTCATTGCTGATGAGCCTGTGTTGTTGATGTTTTCTGGAACTCATTTCGCCAGCCCTGGAGGTTAATTGTCTCCAGCTCCCTCATGTCTCTTATTGATTAAGAGCGTGGGCTGGAGCGGCTCAACTCATTGGCACCGATGCACATCTTCACCATGAGGCAGGACTCTGAACCTCGTCACTCTAGGGAGGACTGTTCCATCCCGGGCTTGCCCACGGGGACCCGAACCCCTGACCACCAGTGGCACAAGTAATATCCTGTGTCGAACAGCCTGTGGAATTGCTCTAGGCTGGTCTTTCTCACTGTGAACAAAAAGGAGCAGGCCATGGGAAAAGTCATTCTCAGCCACAGCGGGCGTGAGAGACGCTGCTAGCCAGCACTGTCCTGCACTCGCTGTGAAGCCGTCAATCTCTTCAAGATGACATTCCGTTGACGGGCCTGTCATAGTTCATCACGGCTGATTGAGACACAGGACCCTGAGCGCACATTACCGACAAAAACTCTACAAGTCTAGACTCCAAATGTTTATCAGGCAAAGGTGAAAAAAAGAAACAAGATGCAGGCCATAAGGAGCGCCTTCGCAGAAAATATTTCCATCTTTTCTTGACTCAAAAGAGGAGCAACCTTGCAGTAAATAAAAGAAAATGCAATTTATCTTCTTCACATCCAACATATTGGAGAGCAACCAGCTGTCACAGAAAATACACAAACAAACCACACAGTTTTCCTTACTCCATCTATTAGATTTAAAAGAATAGGTCATCCAAAAAATGAAAATTCTGTCATTTAATCATTTCAAATGGATTCTCAGATATTTTTTGAGAATCTTCAAGTTTTTTTCTCATTCAGTGACCGTTCATAACTAGTTTGTCAAGCATCTTGAAAGGAAAGTATATGACTCTATTCCAGGTTTGAAGCATAGCTTTGTGTGAGAAACAGACTTAACACTAAACACAAGACATGCACTACTTCTATGGTGTTTTGACTATTTTATTTTATGTAATTTCATATCATTTTTATTTTATTGTTTAATTTCATTTTATTTTATTTTTTAATTAAATACTTAATTAAAATATATTCATGCTTTTCCATTCTCTGAGCTTGTCACAATGCATTCTGAAATTTCCTTTAGTTTAGTTTATATTTTGTTTAACATTTTATTGAATTTATAATATTTTAAATATTTATAATATATTTAATTTATTTAATATTTTATTTTGATGCATATTTTATTTTATTTATTTTTATTTTATTTGAATAAAATACCTTTGTTTTGAAATAAGAAACAAACATGTCTGACTGCGCAATCTATTTATCCATCATAACATGAAATATTAATAACTTATCTGTATTTACCATCATTTTTGAAAAGCTTACTTTCAATTTTGAATGAAACACAATTATATTTACATTTCACATTTTTCTGACCTGAGTTAGTCTGCTTTTTAATTTAATTAAATTTCTTATTTTAGTCCTTCATGGGAACAAAAACGAATGAATACAGGTTTGGAATAATAAAGTTAAGTAAACGATGACAGCACCTTAAATTTTAATAATCTACTGCCTTAACTGTGAGCTCAATCAACAAGCACTCATCTGTAATTCCAATACTAGACAGAATTTCCAATGCTTGATCAGTGGACGCTATGATGAGTTTCCTCACTACATTCAGTCTCTTTATAAAGCTCTGCTCCCTGTCCACCCACAGCCATCTGCTACGCTCGACTTTGGACACACAGCTTGGCATTTTGTCCGCGCTGGCAGCTCGACCGGGCCATAACTGAACTCGCCCATGTTCCTTACAGTTGTCGCAAAAGCATTCATATAAAAAAGAGTGACAAACATTATGAGAGTGTGTTTATGTATGTGTGTCACGACAGAAGCAGAATCACTCCTCAGCTTGCTTATAAAGACATTACTGCCATTCAAAACCAAAAAGTGTGAAACTGTGATTCACGGTTGCGGGTGCGCTTTTATACAACAGTTCTATAAACAGAAACTGCTTGATAAAATATTATCAACCAAACGAACTACTTGTATAGTGATCATCACATAAAATATAGGCTAGCACTATATATGATATCAATACAGCTGCATGCAACTAAAGATTGTTTAGTAATACTTCAGGAATGAGGAGAAAAACAGTTCGGAAGTGTTCTATACATCTTTTAGTGGTATTAATATTACAAAAGCATTTTCTAGACAGATTGCATTACAGATAGTGACGGGGAAGGCTTACCAAGCCAATGCTCTCCTGTTATCTTGCCAAATCCTTCACGATAAGCTTCCCAGTCACGGAAAAAGTTAACAGAGCCATCTTCTCTGCGTTGAATCACCTGAAAAAAAGTTAAACAAATGTCACTGTTGTACATTTAAACACACTGTTATCAACACTATATCCATGCAGAGGTGATATGTGTATAAAACCCCTACAATAGGAAAATGTATGATTGTTATAGACACCGCTTTAATGCAAATTGCAGCCTTCCCTGAATAATTTTCCCTCAGAATGGTAAAATTACAGCTAACCCTCATGCTTCAGATCAAAGTGCCTTGATGAGAGATGCATGATATATTATCATATGGCTGATATTTGTTCTTTTGTTGTCGTTGATTTTTTTAGTTATGATTTTTATACTAGTTTTTTGAATTATACACACACACACACACACACACATATATATATATATATATGTATATATTCCCTAGCAATAATGTAATAAAAATTACTAATAAATAAATATATATATATATATATATAATTACTATTACTAATTAATATTGTACTAAACTACCAGAAATTATTCTAATCGTGTATGTATATTTGTTATTTTTACCTTAAGTTACCTAAAATTCTTAAGAAAATGTCATCTTTAGCCAATTTTTTATGCATTTTCAAACACTATATTGTAATATTGTCATTTCAAAATTCACTTGTACCTGGTGATTATAGCTTTTGTTGTTTTACTTTTAATCTATTTCGACGAAACAGTATAGATCTTAATATCAGCTATTAATTACTTACTAGTCATAACATGAAATAAACACAAATTATCTGTATTGGCTGTATTATCTGAATAAAATACAAATATACTTCTACGTCACAATTCTCTGTGCTCAACAAAAGGCATTCTGGGATTGTTACATTACAATGCTTTAAAATACTCTCTAGGTAGGCAGCTCCCTAGGTTCTGGAATAAAGTTAGACTTATGACCATTACCAGACAGGCGAGCGCAGCACTATCCTGTCAAAATCTTTTGTCAACTCTCTGCTCGCTTCTACTTAAAAACAGAAAGCTAATGAATTCTAGTGAAACCTGATTCAGTCTCTAGGTAGCTAACGCACGCATCTCTTTCCTGCAGGTACATCTTTTGTCTTTGGTATGCAGATGTATTCTTTACTCTGAGAGGAATGAAGGGGAAACATGTAAATTGACTGGAGATGGATATTTCAGGAGTGCGGTACAGAGGACGCTTGTAGATGGGTCGGGGTCCTCAAGGGAAAGGTGACGCACACGTGGAATTCAAAGTGAAATTCAGACACTAATTGACTCCTGATCCCTTTATAGAAGATTAATCAGGCAGGCAGTGGATCAATGGCTGTTGAAAATTCCAGCAAAGGAGAAGTCTTGCCATCAATGTAAATGAGCCAAGCACAGCGCCCTTCTCACATGCTCACCAGTGCCTGCCAAAACCAAACCACACATGCCTCCGGGGACAGTTCCCAGAGGAACATCCTCACCTAAACAAGTCGGGAAGACACTCAAGGAAAACCACCTCACTGATACAACCATCATCCTGTTTATAAGATGACATAGTTCACCTCATGTCATTCCAAACCTGTAATAACTTTTATCAGTTTGATCAATTATCAGTACTTCTAAAGAATGTTTTTTGACTGAATTTGATTTAATTGAATCAGCCGTTAACTGTGCTGTTGCTCACATATATACTAAAAACAACTAATGCAAAATAAAACCACTAAAACTGAAATTAAAATATGAAAACAATTTTGCTGTTTAATGTTATTAATATGTCAGTGTTAGTATAAATCTGTTTCTACAGTATATAAGTTAAATTAATATCTAAATAAATATACAAGAAATTATATATAAATGTATCTTTCAATTGTAAGCAAATCATTATTATTGCAAAATCAAAATAAGTTGAATAGAAATTAAATAAATATTGACTAGCTAATAAAAATGATAAATATTGACTAGCTAAAATAAATAATTTTCCAGTTTTATTTCACTTTTTCTGTGACAAAAATTATATATATATATATATATATATATTATATATTATAAAATATATTGTAATATTAAATATTATTTAAATTAATGATGAAATAAGAAACATTAATATAATATATATATATATGGGTAGTTGACGTAAAAATGTGAACACACACACGCACACACACACACATATATAAAATATTTTATTATTAATTAACAAATTAATTAATAACATTTTTATGTTTCTGTGGAAGGTTTTCCCAATCTGTTACATTTTGTCTATGGATTTTATCATTTTAATAAACTTTTTCAATTATATTTCAGTAATAAATATTTAATTTCTGTTAGTATTTAAAATAATATAATAATTATTAACTAATAAATAACACTACATAAATATGTAATTAATCATTTAACCGACCTCTAAACATTATATAAGAATGCAAAACATTGCGCTATCAATTGCAACCACATATGAAAATCATGTGCATGAATTCACATACTCGCGTAGGGGTTTCAGTCCTGAATATCCCCAAGCTGCGTTTTCCTTGTTAGACGAGTTTATGTTTAGCTAAAGGGCTGATGACACACAACGTATAGATTCTGCAGAGAAGACCTTTGAGAGGGACCTCGTGGGCATGTGATCTTGGAAAACACCGCCGCTCTCTCAATAAAACATGCCAACACTCTGTGCAGGTGCTTTGGGCCGCATTCAAAATTAATGGATGTGGCTTGACTCTGAATAAATCCTTTCATTGGTTCCTCTTTCAATCCGCAGAGCAACCAAAAAGATTTTAATTATTCACCATAATCTCTGTAAATGAACACTGAGTCACCTTTCAGCAGTGGGCTCACTTAATCTTTACTGTTCCTCGAGTATAAAACAGGTAATTAAAATACAGGGAAATTTTCGTGTTCCGATAAATATTTCATAAGTGCTGCTTTGAATATTCCCACCGGCACAACATGAGCAGACTTCAAGCCAGGCGCCATTTAGATGGAGGAAAAGCAGATGCATATTTCAGGTGGGCACATCTTGGGGCATTCCTAGGGTTCACAGAGGGGATACTGGGGGCGACCGATGGTTTCAGGCACGTTGTGTCACTGCACAGCTGAATAGCTGACTAAACATTTCATGCCCTAAACTTATACAAATAAAGATTAGGGCTATCAATTGTACACATTTATTTTTGTGTAGCACATATCGGAGCAGGCTGTCAGATCTATCTTTATGAGATGTCACAATCAAACCGGTAACCAGTATAATAACTACGAAATTAAATAAATTCATGATGCATGAAGTCAAAGCAGAAAAAAGAATTAAATAAATACTTCACATTTAGGCTAAATACATGTATAATATATATATAATATTCTAATTTAATTAAATGTAATATGTAATAATAATAATATATTTTATACAATATTACTAAATATATATATATATATATATATATATATATATATATATTATTTTATTTTATTTTTAATTAAGCAAAATTTTGCAAAAATAGTGAAAACAATAATGACTTGCTTAAAACTGAAAGATACATTTATATATAATTTCCTGTATATTTCCTATGTATTTGTCTTATATAGAAACAGATTTATAGATTGGTACTGACACATTACTATTATTAAACAGCCAAATTAAATCAAGTTAAAAATGACAACAGATGATATAAAAATAAAAACCTGATTCAAAATAAATATATATAAAAAAACACTATTCTCTAAAACTGGCTCTAAAACTACACTGATATGCAAAATGAATTATCACATATCACATATTCATCTAAAAAACAGATATATTCTATATAACTATAATAGTTAAAAATAAAATGTTTGTTGAAATAATATATGTGTGTGGGCTGTGTAGATTTATTATGTATAAATACACACACACATGCATGCATACATTTAAGAAAAATATGTTTGATATATTAAATGTACTTATTTATGATATTAATTATATGAATACATATGAATATATATATATATATATATATTTAAATCTTTTCAAAATATATAATGTATGTGTGTCTTCATATATACATAAAGTAATAAATGCTTGGCAGCCCTAGTAAAGATGTAAATCAATATAATTTTCATCATGATGTCACAAACAGAAGGGAACCACTGTGTTGATCTCTTGCTGTCGTGTTCCTCTGTGCATCTATTTCTGTTAGCCTGATTCCAGAGCCACACTCCAGCTGATGTGTCCCAAAAGCAATTTCTCCAGTTACAATGAATCTCCGACGGCAGCAGACGTGAGTCCTTCGACGCAGATGAGGCTCAGCTCCAGGTCTCTACATTGGGCTGCAAACGGTCGCGCACTTTGTCTGAAGCGCTAACGCAGATGGATGACCTTGTTCCACAAGAGACGAGATGTTCGCCATTGACTCGCACTTGCGTAATTCAGACAGAGAATGAGCCGGACAATCTTTCCTTCTTAAGACAGTTCACTTGAGTCACTCACTCAGAAGGAAAGCAGCCTTAAGAATCTTCTTGTTATCTCTTAATTATCTAGGCTTTGATTTGCGGCACTACGGCAGACGGAACACAGCGATGCCCAGGGGAGTTTTGAAACACCTCTAGCGAGCTGCTAAAAATTAATAATTGTTCTCAAAGGCTGAACCTCCCTCATATTAGCTGAAGTATTTCATTTGCAGTCAATGTAAAAGAGGGAGTGTGTGAAAGATTAAAAAGAAAATGAGAATTGTGTTGAATATTCAGAAATGATGGAGTGTTTCAGTTCCCTTGAGCGAATTAGATTACGAATTCATTTCACCGTTTTGCAGCTGGGTTTAATTCTAAGGAAGAGGAAAAGAATTGAGTTTAGTGGTCTAACAACAGTTCTATGATATCTGATTTATCTTTTGGAGCGCAGGTAATGACCTCTGTAATTTCTCAAGAGATATCCTTTGTAATCTTCCTCATTTTTCATTGTTTTGCTATGTTGGTTGGAAGTAAGAACTAATTGTTCACAGGATAACCAACAGGCCAGATAAGACATTGGGGAGATTACAGTACAAATGAAAAAACAAAACAAAAACATGTATGTTTCCACTCTCCCTCTAAGAGAAACAGTTTTAACAGTGGGGCATGTTGTCACAGTATACAGAGTAAGTTGTCGGAGTAGAACCTGCTATTAAAAACCTATTATATGCTTTCAGAAAAAATTTAACCAGTTAAATAATCACAATGCATAAAACACAAGTTTGACATTTTAACATTAAATTGTTGTGGGCAACAAATATTTTAATGAATAAAATGACAACACATGAAATGATAACCTCCCCCAATAAAAAATAAAATGCATTATTATTATTTTTTTTAATTATTGCTACATATATTATACAGGTATTACAATGATAATAAATAATGATAATAGTGATATTTCATCATCCTATTAATAATAAAATAATACTAAAAATAATAATAATTATTATTAATATATTAATAATATATTATTAATAGTGATATTGCAGCCTCATAATAATTAAATATTTCTATTATAATTTTTATTTTATTTTATTCAATATTTTTCTTCTTTTATATTTTATTTTATTTTGACTTGATTTGATTTAAATAAAAAATAAAAAACACCACACTATTTTGCCTGTAAAGCATTCAACGGTTTTGACCCAATGTCCTGGCACCAAATTTGATCAAAACACAGCCAATGACTTAACACCTAAAAACAAACACACAAACAACATGTATCATTTAGCCGCCGTAATGAAATGCATTAAAATACTGACTGCAAAAACAGACCCCTGAAAAAATTAAATGACCTTTTATTTGAACAGCAGACAAAACCCGTAGTTAAAAATATCCTAAACTCCAATGATACGCTTTGTTCACATCTATTAACCGTACATGTTGCAAAATATAACAATAATGTCAGTTCTTTGGGTAAATAGGCTCTTTGAGCTTGTAGTGGAGCATTTGTGGGCTATAAATGCTGCAGCAGTGTGGGCTGTTTTTCACCGGAGAGTAGCTAGGTACTGGCAGGTTTGGTTTCATATTGCTGAGAGCAGAGAAAACAACCCTGCTGCAAAAAATAACTGAAATCAAATCATGTTGTTCGCTCATATTCCCCATTGAGACCCCTCCCGCAGCCAGCAGTTGCACAACAGACCGCTGGTAACAATCTGCTGGGCTGGAACAAGAGAAGACATTCAGTGCCAAAAAACACGGCCTCCTCCTGTCACTCTGACAGAAAACAGAGTCTGACCACACACAGGGCAAAGAGGTGGAGGATTTGACAATGGTCTCCCCGAGGGCTGTCAATCAACGGAGGTATAAACTTGAGGCATCTACACCTCTGGTTGCACTGGTGGAGGGTCAGAGGCGATGTGTCCGCTTTTTACTACAGTGACATTGTCTCCTGTATTGATCCCAAACAAAAAACTGATATTGAAAGTACATGGTCAGAGCAGCTGAATAATTAAAGTGATTAATATGATTGTGTCAGCACAAGGATTTTCCTTAAATTTATTTAATCATAAGAGTAGTCCAGAAAGTATTTGCGAAAGTATTTATTAATTTGCACTTTAAAATACATTATATTGCAAGTTATTGCATTATAACTTGCAATATAATTAACTTTAGAACTGATTAGTATACTAAAAGTACAATTGCAGGGCATTTTTTAAGTATATAAATATGAAAATGTATTTGTAGAAAACTTAGGGTGAAACAAATTTACTTCTGATGCATTTTAGTACATATATTTTGTCACAAGGGAGGTTTTGTATTAGCGGATCTGTTTTATAAAACCACTTTTTTACTTAATAACTAAACAAAATGTCAACAATGATTAAACCAAGTGTTAAAGTGAGCCCAGCACTAAAATGGACAAAAAACATTTCCTGTGTGTGTGTGTGTGCATGTTTATGTGGTTTATAAGGACACACATTTGCATAATGACATGGGTATGACATAGGTATTACAATACAAAGTTTTTAAAACATTTTCAGTGTCCCCGTAATTCAAAAGACTTTAATATATAATATAATAAATGGTGTTTTTTGCAACTAGTTTCCTGTAAGGGGTAGGTTTAGATGTAGGGTCGTATAGTATAAGTATAAAACCAGTACACCAATGAAGAGTCCCCATAAATCACAAAACCCAACGTGTGTGTGTATACAAAACCTAAATTAATCTGGCTATAACTTAACTAAAGTATTCTATTTAAACAAAATATACTTCAAGGAGCAAACCAATACCAATATTAACCCTCCCCAGAAGGAATGAATGAATTATGAATGAATACAATAAAAAAATAGTGCATCATTTATTTGTAGTGTGTGCACAAGTCAAACTAGATAACTTTTGCAACTACGGTAAAGATAAAATTCCTAAAGATACGCGTAGCAATAAAAATCACAATTTTTTCTTCAGTTTATGGCGCATATTTTGCTTCTTTCTGGAGTCATGCTGAGTTAAAAGTGGCCATGACATCTATTGCATAACTAGAATTTACTGTAAAAATGACTTTCCACAAACCAAAAGCAAACTGGAACGCACAGCGCCTTTGAGACACTTCTCTATAAAAGGCTTGCAAGTGTCTGACACAAAGTCATTTGAGCTGACGTCAGAGCCAGAGCAGGTCACACTCTCAGTGGTGACCCCTTCCTTCTCTGCTTCTCACCAACAACAGCTCTCTAAATTACACAGAAAACATCACGAATGAAACCAGCCGCACTGTTATTTTCAGTCAAATCACACAGTGTCTTTATTAAACAGCCTATGCACTCTATATAAGGCAGAGATACTGCATAACTTTAATAGTCGAGAAAAAATGCACAAAAAGACAAACATGTAGCATTTAATTTCACTTCATATACCACATAATTAAACAAACTGAAGGGGTGGATTTCAGACCACAACATGTTCTTCCTGATACTCTGAGTATTTAATTAAGACTAATCTTGTAATCTTCTTGTGTAGTCTGCCATTTTATATTGTAGACCGAGCATGATCCTTTTTTTAATAATCGCTTCAAGTTGGTTGCAAATGGTTTGTAAAAACAAAAAGTGTCATTATTTCATCATTCTACTGCCGTTTCCAATCACTGTGTGTAGCTTTTTTCAAAGGAACACAAAACCTAATCTTCAAAGCACAAAAAAATTAATTATGCAAATTTTTCTGACAAAAACATAATTACAACGTATGCTACACATATGCTGTGAAAAGATATTTTAGATATCACAACGAGTGTGTATACATATGTAAAGCACAAAATATAACCAAAATATAACTAATTATAATATATACATATATATATATATATATATATATATATAAATCATCATATAAATATATATCACCAAATGAATCACATGTAAATTATTACTATTATTACTATTATGTATATGTGTTATATACCAATGTATTACAGACAAATAATCATAAGTGAAAATATGGGATGTTAATATTTGCATATCAGTGTAGATTTAAAGTCATAATATTAGAATATAGGTTGTATTATTCATTTATATATATATATATATATATATATATATAATTTTTGAAGTGTGGAACAACATTGGGTTATTTACTTATTTATTCTTTAGATATTCTACTTCCATAGTTTTTTTTTCCATTTATCAACTTGACGGTGAGTAAATGATGACAATTTTAATTTTGGGGGTGAACAATCCCTTTAATTATGATTTATGACTTATATTAAGAAGTAGCCTAGTGTTTAACCATAAAGGTATTGTGGGTGTTATCAGTACTTTGCAAATGACTGCACTGCGTCCAATCTGTGTCACAGGTTGCTGGTGACCCTGATCCTTGCTCAGCAGCTTAAGGTCAAACAGTTAAGCTCTTTGGATTACCCATCATGTCATGAAGTTTAAGCACATGGAATGAACAGGCTCTACGCCACCTGTGAAGGACCACGCTTCTTACCTCCACAAATCACAGCCATGTAATCCTGTCAGCGCTGATAAACTCACTAACAAACACCGCTAACCCGATCAGACCCAAGCTGTACTTAAACACCCGACACTCACTTCTGATTGGCTGCTCAGGTTATTATCAATCTGCTAGCTCGCGCTGTGTGCCAACTGTGTCACTGTTGCTCATAAGATCAGGGCTGTTACCGCTTGATTGAGAATGTTCACTTTGACACATCGTGTTCTGGCAAAGCATCTGCAGTACATACTGAAGAAAAGACTCAGGAAAAGCTTTCAGATACCTTTTGCTAAAGTCAGGTTTTGACCTATGCTGCAGTCTCTTTAGACACAAATGATTCAACTTAAACACAGCCAATGAAAAAAATGTACTGCAAAGCATGGCTGTTTGAATCGGATATCTAATTTTTCTTTTGAGACATACAATGGAAAATGTCCTTCACGAGAGAGCGAGAGAGAGAGAGTAGAGAAGTTTTTTTTTTTTTGGTTTGACTTATCATTTTACTGTCTACAGGCATTAGTGCCATTTGTTTTCCACAATTTTTTGTGTGTGTGTCTACATCATATAGAGGTAATATAATGGATTAAATATTGAATTCCCATTTTTGAAAGATGGAAATACTTACTTTTCTTCTTATTATTAGAATTTCACCACTAAGTGGATGTACGGGATGAATTTGAAATCATTTGAGCAGATGTTGGAAACAGCATGGTTTTTGGTAGAAAAACAATAGCATTAACAATAGCATTAACATTTTGGCATGCCATTAGTTGGCAAAAATCAGGCTGCTGAAAAGTTTTGGAAAAAAAAACTGCCATAAAACACGAAAACAGGAAGAGAAAATAAGCCGCCAAAAAATATGAACAAACCACAACTTTAACAGATTGTGCAAAATAAATTTTGACGTCGGAAAAGCTTTCGAAAATTAGCCTAGCCAAATCATATTTACTCTAAACAGAGACTGTTTGAGGTGCTTGTATTATTGTACTTTTTTTTTTGCAAAGTAGGAAATCGTACTGCATTGTTTTCTTTTATCGCAGTTTCATCACTAACTGTATACAAAGGGTCAATTTGAAATCATTTCAGAACTTTGGTTTGAGCAGATGTTGGAAATGACATGGTTTTGGTGAGAAAACAACACCTGGCCTGCATTTTTTGGCACATTTTAAGCTGTTGAAATTTGTTGGCAAAAAAATGCCATGAAAACAGGGAGAGAAAATATGCCCAAAATTATGAACAAAACGGCAACTTACCTACTGAGCTGACAAATCTCTTCAAACCAACAGGATTATATTTTACTCATTTAAATTCACTTAACACTCACTTTGATGTGATAGATTATGGTCTATAAAATGAACATAGAATTTAAATATGCTACATCCTACAGTCTCAGAGTTTTACTGTTCCCAACTAAAAACATCCTGAAAATGCCACAGTGGGACAAAATTAAGAAGGCCACAAATAACTCTTAAACCTCTAGGGGGTCAGGACACCCCAAATAGTGTAACCACAGAATAGAAAGTTCATGGCATCCGAGCTGTACTTCCAGGCAGAGTAAAGTCAGCCATTCTTGTGCCATTGTCTTTCACTGTGAGAGTGTAAATTGATCCAAACACACAATACTGTCCAGAAAATACACTGACACTTCAAAGGGCTGGGCTCTCGGAGGCCAAAGAGCCATTTCACACCTAATCAAGTCAGCTCTTAATCCGGGCTGGGCCGGTGCAGATAACACACTTTGAAGTAAGGAGGTCCACTGACGGGAAAACTCACAAGTCTGAAAAAAGAATTCCTTCATTCAGGCTCATACGTGCTTATTCCGCTTTGCTTCATGGTTCAAGCTTGTCAGGCTCTGCTGTGTAATCATTCGAATGTTCCTTTTTCTTCAAGTTCAAACTGTGTTAAACAAAACTGCAGTTTAATTTTAGCCTTGTTTACACCAGGCATTACCATCAGTCATGGGTGATCTAATTATAATGGTCAGCCAAACAAAACCATGCTTCTTAAACATGGCTCCTGCAACCACTTGTGATCAGATTATGTCGTAGGGGACTACATACATCATTTATGCCAGTCTGTAATTGGTTTTTAAATTCAGCAAGGATGCATTAAATTGATCAAAAGTCACTGTAAACACATTTACATTGATACAAAAAAAGAATAAAATAAATACTGTGGTTTTGAACTTTCTTTAATCAAAGAACAAAACATTAAGCAGCACGTGTGTTTTCAGTATATTGACAGGTTCATTGAACACCGAAATGTATCTTTTGTACAGTATTCTACATAACTGATTTTTAGGATGTTACAAGCTGAATGATCTAAAGATTTAGATCAAAGTATACCCCAGTTACCCTAATTTAAAGGGTTAGTTCACCTCAAAATTAAAATTCTGTCATTAAATACTCACCCTCAAGTCGTTCCAAAACCCATAAGACCTTCATTCATCTTCGGAACACAAGATATTTTTGAAGAAATCACGCAACGAGAATACTCTTTTTGTTCAAAGAAAACAAAAATAACATAATTTACCATTTATAATGGCGGAAGACGTAAGTCGGGGAAAAGAATCATTCAGTAAATTATGTTATTTTTGTTTTTTATTTGCGTATAAAAAAGTGTTCCTCCTCCTAGCAATGCAAAACTGAAGTTGAGCCACTGATGTCACATGGACTGTTTTATCTATGTTTTTACTATGTTTCTAGATCTGTATCATTTCAGTTGCTGTCTATGGAGGGTCAGATGGCTCTCCCATATCATCAAAAATCTCATTTCCAAAGATGAATGAAGATCTTATGGGTTTGGAACGACACAAGGGTGAGTAAATAATGTCAGAAGTTTCCTGTTGGGGTGAACTAATCCTTTAAGTGTTTTTCTGGATCTGAACAGATCATTGAAGCTGCAACATTTATACGAGTTATAAATGACGGCTAATAAATGGTTCAATCTTTATGAGCCAGACGAGCTATAATTTCAAGGCATTTCAAACTAATTTTCAGTTTAAAACTTCGGCAGTAAACATCTAGTAAATAGCCGAAAGGTTGATAAACTCCAGGCATAATTTTCTAAATACACATTAATGATGTTTAATATGCAGATTGTGTGGTTGAATCAGAGGAGAGTTGAGTCTCCATTAAAATCAATGGGACCATCTGCAACCCATCAGCGATTTTACACCCTCTAATGTGGTTCAAACTGAACTGTGGCACTGGACGTTCAGACTTCCAAAACCAGCGAATCAATAAAAAGCAGTCGTGCCGTGAAGGATTGCACAGATAGCATCTGTGACAAACTCTTGTGCAGACTCCAGCTGTGCACTGCTTTACAGCCCTCAATACAGTACCACAAATACTGCAATATACGTGTGCTGTATATGGCACATAAATAGCATAAGCAATGAAGCCGAGGAGTTTGATAAGCCTTAAATGTCTTCTAAGACTAAATATCTTAGGTGAAGGTCGTGTAGCGCACAGGGTATCTGTAAAGCGCAGTGAATGAGGCCAGATTTCAAGGGCTTACCCTCTAATTCTCAAGGTTAACATAGGTGTTCTCATGCTATCTGGACCACATTAATCATTATATGAGTTGTGAGCTATATTAGGAGAATCATTGTGTGCTTGAACATATTCACAGGGGTATAAATGCAGATTTTTTTTATTCTCTTTATGAATAAAAGTGGCAAATACTACTATTGGATTAACACTGGATTACATTTTGTGAGAGTCACATAAAAGGCCAGAATATTTATTTATGGGAATACAACGTAAATATTACAGATTAAACAAATGTCTGTGGGTTATGAGCACTCACAGGCATGGCGTTTGGGTGTTCACATACTTTTGGCCATATTAGAAGCACATTAGAGGGTGTAAAATCTCAGGCTGGATTGCAGATGGTCCCATTAATTTTAACGAACACTTGCTCTCTTCTGATTAAGCCTCACAATTTGCATATCAAACATCCTTAATATATACAGTGTTTACATACAGACAAAGTTTAACACCTGACAAATACATACATCAATAGTTTATAACAAATCTACTGTGTCAATGGCTCACTCATAAATAAAGCCAATTGTAGTATTCTGACTGAATCTGTGTTGTTGAATGAATCAGCGGACTAAATGATTAAACTTATTCATTTGTTACCTGCTATTATTGTGTAACTGTAGTCATACAGTAGTCACTGAAAAAATCCACCACTAAAACACAGGCCTGAGGGCCTTACTTTTAATTAGCCTTCCTATTGAAGCCATTATTTTGTTCATAGGGTGACCACGTGGACACAGATCTGTTTCAGGACATACATTTACTACTGTTATTATGCTATGCAAATACTGATTTACATTCATTGGCATATGCAGCAATTGGAGGCCCACACTCCATTAAGGCTGTGCTTCACATTAAATTCATGAGAGAATTGACCAATGTATAGAGTGCTTCTGTTTTGTGTGAGAGTGAAACGAATCCACCTGTAAGTGGATGGAATGGATATTACTGTGTTTTTCCATGTGTGCTACTTGACCATATCCATATGTGGTACTTGAGGACTTTATGAGCTCCGCACTTATTCCTTTGCACTGTCCACGCAGTCAAAACAAAACCTACCTAGTTGCTACTCAAAACTAGCCCAATCACCTTTCGATGGGGGTTACTCTGGTAAAATTTGCATGTTATTGGGGCACAGCAACAGTGTTAAAGTAGCCCCATTGCATGGGAAAACATGGGAAGCAAGAGATGGGGAGCCAAAATAAATCACTTACAAAGTTACTTAAGTATAAAACATACATTTTACAATGTTTATTTTATATTACATTTTTTTCAGTAGGTGTGTCAGAGTTAAGCACATCAGCTGCAGAGAAAATCGAGTTGCAAATATGTCCTGAAGGGACTTAAAGTGTTACAGGTGAATGAATAGTGGAAGCTTTTCACGAAGTAACAACACTGCAAGGCTTATTAACAAATATTAGAAAACATCAGTCCCACTGGAAGCTTGAAGGAAGAATTGGACGGAAATGTATGTGCTCTTTCAAAGTGGTCCATGTAATAACCTTAACCCAGAAAAAAAAAAACACCAAAAGCATGCTGTCTGAGGCCTGACAGCGCACACATAACGATCCGCTTTACAGAAGAGGTAAATATTTCAACAAAAGCCACTTCATGTGCCATCCCCTGGCAATCTATAATAGATAAAGCATTTCATTTCACCAGGCCGCTTTTAAAAAATAGGAAATCATAATACAGCACATAATACGTTTTTTCAGAGTTTTGTGATTACACTTGAAATTTAAAAAAAAAAAAAAAGGACAGCGCAATCTGCACAAGGAATAATGCATTTTTCTTTCTCCTTTGAGACCAGCCTTACAATTCCAGCCTGTCTGTAATCATGAGAAATCATTACTCTCTGCTAAGATCAATGCCAGAGAGAAACCCGTCTGCCACTGTGGCGTGCAGCACCCGGCCATTTTAAAACAACCTAGGGGTAGCGCTAGCTGCCTGAATATAAATAGAGCAACCTCAAGAATCGTTAGACCTCCAGACCTTTAGTGGTCATGCAAAATTCAAACCGTCAAGATGGAAAAAGAAAAAGAAAGATATGCTGAGACTTTTCCCCCTCTGGCAATAATGTTACTTTCAACTTTCATCACCTTTTAAGATCTGCCATCAAAAACCGACCCCGTTTTTCCCCCCTCTCCACATCTCCAGACTTGCTTCTCAAGAGTTACAAGGGGAGAAAAATACAGCAATTAGTGGAGATCCGGGGCAGCAAGAGACGGCAAAGCAGGGACGATTAAGCTACGGGTGTTAGGGAGTGGGCGGAGGGGCTCTGGTTGAAACTTTTCTGGGTTTAAATTGAAATTAGATTGATATATTTCATTCCCCTGCCATGCCAACAAAGTAAGATGCCATCGCTGGTGCAATTTCCTCTCAGATGCTTTGATTGCTGCCCATGTCAGGACATCTTTCAAAGAGCTTTCTCTTGATGGACTCCCTCGACTGAAGTCTGTCTTTAGAAAAGAAAAAATAAAGATTCATGAACTGCACAAAGACCGCTTGAAGGTCTCCTCTAGTTTCTTCAATCATTCTGGTGGTGCCTTTTAACAAGTGCAGTGTGTACTCTTACACGCTTAAATAAAAAACCACTAACAACCAATATGCCGCCTAAGGTTCAAAAGTACACCAAATTCAATCTAGCAACAGAAAATATCACTGTGTACAAGTCTTTCCGAACCCACAGGAGAGGTCATGGAAAAGGAAGCCATGTCAGATTTGTGAATAAGTCGCTTTTTTGAATGAATCTGTTGACCCAGATCACAAAAGTGATCGGAATGATTATTTTACAAATCTGACTCAGAGCGGTTAACAGCTCACTGGAGATGATTATCAATAAATAATGACTTCATTTTTATGTCTTCGGAATCACACAGCTTCAGGAGACTAGCGCACAAGATTTATGGGCTACTTTTATGGTGCTTTCGCAAGTTTGAAAGCTCCAGAAGCCATTCGTTGTAATTGCGTGGACTGCAATATACTGTACACTAGTCAAAATTTTACATTTCTGTTTTTGTGCTCCACGGGGTGAGTAAACAATGACCATTTTCATCTTAAAAGCAGCTTAAAAGTCTTGATTAAGAAGGTAGAGAAAAATAATAGAAAACAACAGAAACACATCCGGAGCACTTTTATGGCTCTCCTAAAAATAAAACCAATTCATTATGCGTCCCAAAAAGCAAGTAAAAAAAAAACACAGAGGAGGACAGCACTACTTATTAAAATGGCTCAGGGCACTCTGGTTTCCAATATTTAAGCCGTTTTTTTCCCTGGGAGTGCATTGTTATTTTTGACAAATAGTACTGTAAGAAAGCTTCTGACAGAGGGGAAATATTACACAAAGAAACAAATCAATGCATTCAAGTGCAAAATAATCAGAATTTCTTGAAACAAGTGCTGGGGGGGTAATTGTGGAGGAAACAGTATGCAACTTTTGGTGTTAAATGAGCTTTGAATAGCCAAATGTCAGCTGCACCATCTGACAGTGCCGAATGAGATCACTAGCTATTAGAAAACCAGCAGAGGGGCTGATGTATGGCTGGAATCAAAAAATCAAGTCCATTTTTTAAAGACAATATTGAAACTGAATGATTTTTATGGGCTCCATTTAAGGTACTAGGTTATTGTATGTGGACGAATGCTGCACTAAAATACTTTTGACAGTGTTTCCTGCAGTGCTACTGTATTTACAGTGCAACAGCAAAAGAAATGGCACTTGAGCTAAGTTGTCGGTTTTAGCTTGCATTTTGAATTGACTGTGATGAGGGAGAAATACTATTAGCTCATTCTCACTGCTTTAACACAACAGTTTTTTTAAGAATCAGCTCTGACCGTATGTGTTCAATCAGTCTTAATCTGCATTACAGCTCAATGGGAAAGATTATCATTGTTTAAATGAATAAAAAGAAAGTCAGAAACATACATTTTTATAGTTCAGAGTTGGTAAGATGTTTTAAATGCTTTTAAAATATGACTAACTTTTACAACATACAAAAATCATTCTGATATGTGAAAAAAAAGTGTTTAGAACAGTTATGCTGCTTAATGTTTGTGTATTTTCTTTCTCCAGGATTCTTTGATGAATACAAACTTTTAAAAAGCATTATTTAAAAATGTTAAATATTTTAAAACATTATAAACAACCTTACTTTCACCTCAGCCAAATAAATGCATCCTTGCTGAATAAAAGTAATAATTTCTTTAAAGTGCCCCTTATGGATTTTATAGATATTTCATGCAGTGTGTAACACAGCTCTAAGTGAATAAAGTGTTCTGTTTTATGTTGATGTCAAATAAAACATTAACATATTGCCGCCCACTGGTTGGTATTTTTGAAAACTGAAAATAAATTTTTTTTTTTGCATCTCGGTGTCACTTTTGGAGCGTTAAATCTCACAAACACTGCTTTAAATAAAATCTACGAATCACCAAAGGGGTTTGGAAAAATTAATAGCTGAACAAATAATTCAAATGAATGCATATTTTAGGAACACGAAAGTGTTTTTTGACCTTGCATGCATGTTAACCTGTTGTTTGGGACTTTTCATAACCCATAATAAAGGCACTTCAAAAAAAAAAGAAAGAAAAAAAAAAACTTTGAATGATATTTTAGTGTTATTGGTATGAATTATTCAGTGAAATGAATCATTAGTATGCAAAAAGACAAGCCAGGTTACATGAGGTAAATCTGAACAGACTGTGTGTAAAAACCACCTATAGAAATTCCTTTAAAATGTTATTGTATAATCCACAAACTAAGCATGCAGGCTTTTAAGTGTCAAAACAGTTCATTCAAATGAAAACAACAGGACGTATGAAATACCTAGCACTCAGACAGGTGTTAGTTTTGCGAGCTGATGGAATGTGTGAGGACTTGAGGTTCATGTCACTTTGCTTCTCCGTTTCCTCACTTCTGTGAAGACAATGACATTCTGTTCACAAGCTCCCAACAGTGACTGGCATCACACTCGTATCACACTTTTCTTCCCAACCAGTATGCTGAGAGAAAGACTTTTGGGGTGAAGATTATGCAGTAGATTGTACTAGACTGATAAAAAAACGAAACAAAGGGTCGGGACTGTGCTTCTCTGCCTCTTTGCTGTTGGTCGATTTAACCGAGTGTTTAGGAAAATGGTGTTCAGAAACACTGTTTGGGAGCGGAATGCACCTGTGTGCTGACAGAGGTAGAATAGGGACATTTATCCAGACGTGGCAGACAGCCACAGCTGCCTTCCAGATGTTTATACATCTGATTACTGCATAAATGAAGTATCTGCTCCAATTAACCGCAGTTTGCCATTGTCATTTGTAGTTTGTGCACTTTCTCCTCCTGACCCTGTCTGCCTATGTCTTTCTGCTTTTTCTGTATGTGTACAGTAGCAGAAACGGAACTGAACAGGAGAGATACAAAAAGAAATAGTGTGGTCAAAAATGAAAATTGTGTGGTTATTTTACTCATGATTCTCAACACTAAAGAAATTCCACAATCATCGAACGATCTTTAAACTCATTACTGTCAAGCTTATAAAAGCAACATAAAAGTACCATAAAATTGCATAATTTTTTTTTATTATAGGGTAATTAGATTATTCTTATAAGCCAGTTATTTCAAATGCCTTTAATAAAGGAATAAAAACAAAAAATGCTGATTTGAATCAATGTTAATTTTAAATGAGTGATTCTGACGATTGAGATCTTTTGAATAATTTAGTTTTGAATGAATTACCAGTCTGAATCAGAATAAAGATTCATAGAAAATGGATAACTGGCTAAAAAGACTTAACAATATTTATATAATATATTAATAAGAAGAAATATTAATAATATCTCTGTAACTACACACATGTAACAACCCTCAGAATGGTGTGTGTAAGTACAAATGAGTTAGCCTGGCTTCTGCGACTTTATAGCTCATAGGAGCTTAGTCTGGCCAAGCTACCTTACTACCCGCCTTCTGGGAGGCGGCTTAACCTGCGTCCATCAGATGCCTCTGTATACTACTGGACGAATCTACAACCAATCAGACCACTCATTCCGATGACGTTTCTTATTGGTTCCCATTTTTTTGGGAACTGTTATCCTCTAAAACGGCAGCTTGGCCAGACTAACATTCTTTTGCTCGCGAAAAGAATGTAGCATCAAACGAAGCATGGGTGGGCCCAGGCTACAAATGAGTCACAGGACATTGGTAACAACACTTTTTTCACTTCACTAAGTAGTCATGTAACAGGAATTACAAAGCTATATTTTGTAACAGCAGTATGTATCAGAGTAACTGGAGCAGGGGGTGATCGGGGATATGTTGGTTGGTGCACCTCTGTAATACCAGTGCATATACATGGTAACTCCTCAGGAACTGCCCACTTAATATAAAGTGTAACGTTCTGGACACCAACCACAATTTATATGTAAAGCCTAACTTACCGACTACTGCTGTGTAACATCAGAGCAATTACAAGCTAAATCCATAGCAATTGTCTATTTAATATAAAGATCTCTGCATCTGGAAGACGTCTTTCAGACAGTCAGTTTTACCTACATTCTAAATCATAAATATCTTAAAGACATCTTATAGATGTCTATTGCAGATGACCACTGTCAAACAACCTAAATAATACATCTTGCAGATGTTAAATGTGTGCCATATTGCTGTAACAAATGTAATGCTAACAAATTATTAGTTTGGGTCAGATTTTTTATAAGACACAAAACAAACTACGGTCTGAATTGGAGTTATGACTCTCTGTGAACAGATGATTCTTATGAGCTGATTTTTTCAAATAAACTACATATTTTAAATCTGATTTCAAATAATAGCTTTGTTGGAAGAAAAAGGCTTAAAATTTAAATCTAAATATTCACAGTGCACAAAGCAATTAAATGACGCTAGCATTTTTGGGCTTAGAGTTTATAACATAAAAGGATCCACATAAAAGGATCGTCAAAAATTGCTTCTTTTTAGCTCAACAGCAAAAAATGACACATGGGTGTGTAAACAATGACAGAATCTCATTTCTGGCTGAACTATTCCTTTAATAAAACACCAGAGCCCGAGTGTTTGGAGAGGACAGCTCATTCCACCGCTAACTGGGAATGTCGGTGGCAGGGATTGTGTGCATGTCCGAGCATGTGAAATTACCCACCTCCTCCCCGCTCCCCGTCTCTGTGACCTGATCTACTCCGCTACCAGCAGAAAAGCCCCACATCCTCATCAAAAACCGCTGGAGGCCGCAGATGATGAATAGGGGTGCTGGATCTATTAATTCCTTGTAACAGTTCCTTTCTGCCTCTTCAGATTCCCAGTGCCCTCGGCACGCTTTGCGGTGAAAGACGACGTGCTAAGCTAACGCTCTCACTGCCGCAAAGCAGCTTTGACTGTAATCAGGGAATACAATATGTCACCCTTTTTAACACTATGTATGTAAGCCACCAAGAGCAAATATGAAAATACGTGTCCTGGCAACTGTATCGGAATGGAAGCTTTGTTGTGTTCTTAACACAAGGACAGCTCGGCTCAACTCTTATGTCCTCTTCGCTTCTACCACTGACCTTAACGAAATACATTAAGAGGCTGATGACCATAAAGACAATTTGTCATCAAATATCTTCTTTCCTTTTAGTGCAGATGTCAGTCTGCCTCCTACTGTGTTTTTATCAGGATGCTGAAAGACTTAGTAATGCCATCTGCTATTTGAAACATCTCTTTTCATTGCAGTAGCCTTGCATAGACAAAGACAGACTTACGTAAAGCTTGTGATGTTCACTAAGTATTGTTCAAAGTATGAGGACAGCAAGCAAATGAGGATACGGCGTTCTTTCAATTATTCATTATCAGAAACGTTTCACATAATCTAATCGGTTGGTTTTATAAATAATAGCAGCAAATTAAATTAAAACAAAGTGCTTTTTTGTTTTGTATGCTTAGAGGATTGAAAATAATGAAAACAAGTTCCGAAGCCTGTTGTGTATGAAGCAATACTGATACCTACCAAAAAGCGCAAAAAGTCTTCCCTGAGAACTGATTAAAACATTT
>JAUMHI010000046.1:3767545-3787753 GCA_032359435.1 Enteromius unitaeniatus
ATATAATATAATATAATATAATATAATATAATATAATATAATATAATATAATATAATATAATATAATATAATATAATGCCATAAAAAGCCGCATAGCTGAATCTCAATAAAGCATTTTCTAATGGATCTATATCTCTTAAACAGACATTATCAGGTGGACTGAATTCTCTACTACAAATTCCTTGTGGTGTGCCACATCGAATAAAGTCCTCAACTGTTTGACACCACTGAGCTCCAATCCATTTTGTCATCTCATCTTCAAATGCACAGTGAAAATGAGGTGTGTGCCCAGTGGAGATGTTGGCATACGGCTGCGTAGTGTGAGCTCGATCCCCTGCTAGTTCATGGGCAAGTCACTTCCCTCAAGTTTCAATTAAAAAAATGGGAGAACTAAATAAAGACAGAGCAGTTAATCACATGGGAAAAGCTTATAAAGAGGTTTAGTATGCCAACAACATATTTGCAAAAGAGACAAATGGTATCTTGTAAACATTTGGAGATTTGTTGAATGTTTGAGAAACCTAGTATTTCAGACCCAAATTACTGTCAAGGATAAATAATCTCTCAGTCTGCTATAATCAGACAGTGTTACACTCATAAAAGGTCATAAAGTGGGAGCTTGTGGCACAATGTGAGTAATGGTGCTTGCGATTTTCTCTCAGTCTTTCGTCTTGACAATCCAGACGGTGCTGATGAAGGCTTTTATAATAATGACACAGGTGAAGGAGAGGCAAGCGGTATGGTACTCATGAAGTTGAGCTGAACCATTTTAAAACTGCTATCAGTAAAAAGTTCAGCAAAATGGTTTTCATGTAGGTGACAAGGTCTGTTCAGATGAAATCAGATGCCACACAGAACATAAAGCTCTGAAAATTTGGAGAATTTGAATTGTGCACAACCACAAAAATATTAAGCAGCTAAAATGTTTTTAACATGGATACTAATAAGAACCATTACTAAAAATTAAGCAGATAATCATCATTAGAATTATAAAGGATCATGTGACACTGAAGACTGGAGTAATAACTGCTAAAAAATTCTATTTTTACTACTTGGTTGAAATCAATGACCGAAACCGTGTTGTTTAACTGGCATTTCTCTGACTGACTGTGTCATTGTCTATTTTGTGCACACAATGTGGATGAGTTACATCAGGTAAACACTGTGTAAGCACTGTGTGGACAGTGCTGGACTAAAAATATTGATTTCTATTTTTTAATCAATACTGGTATGGATTTTAAATCTCAAGATTAATCTTCTACTCTACTGACTCTATGTTATTTTCTGATGATGTGTAAATGTCACTAAACATATTTGTAGCGCACCTGAAATCCAATAATCACAATAAGCTTTGTGCCTTCAGAATCTCAGCCTGCAAATTCCTGTCAACCTGTAAATTTTATCACAAAATATAAACAATACTGTGGTTTTGATGGCAGAGCTTGAGTTCAAATGACATGCAAACCAATGGTCTCTTCCTGTTTAAGTTATAGCACTAAATGAACAAGAGTGAACATTAGAAAGTATTAGTAACAAATTAGAGTAGAAACAGAATTAAAAATATTGACATAAAAACTGCATTAGGTGCAATAATACTAAATCCAGAAGAACTGTGACGTCTCCAAGATGCTTCAAGAGACTTACCTGCAAAGCTACAGTACTGTTAAATCTTGTATATAGAGAATGCTGTCAAATAAAATGTCATTAATATATATTTTTCAACAGTTAACCTCTATTAACTAAATTAAATTAGCATTTTGTTGTGTTACACTTTTTCATTCGTTTGCAGCCCTAATATAAAAATATAAAACATGCCTTTTTGTATGTAAAAAAAGGTATCGTGCCCAGCGCTGTTAACGCCCATGGAAAGCAGACAGCAAACCAAATTTAGAATACTGTTCCATTATAACCAGGCACATATCCAGAGCAGTGAGGTGAGTGAGCCGAATCAGGTATCTGGACGGAGGTAGTGCAATGCTGCACAGTCCCAGCAAAGTATGCCAGATCACATAGTGTGCAGCATTACCCAACAACCTCAAAATCAGAACCAGCTTGTAAAAATGGTGCATTTGCATGGTTAGCTCATTTGCATAAATCCCTTTAGTGAATCAGACGCTAAAACAATGCAAACAGCACATGCAAATTAAACAGCGCTTTCAACGGCACCATTCATTCATTGTAAATTCTCCCAGCATTGTTCTGTTTTAGAATCACGTTTTCTAAGTTCTTCATGCCAGAAATTCAGACTTGGTACGCACTGGAATTTGGCTTTAACGTAACGATGACAAGAGATGAATTCATTTCAGCCTAATTTGTTGGAGGGAAACTTCCCAAACTAACCTGAATAAGCCGGCCCTGTTCGGTCTGCAGAGTGCTGAGCTCCTGTCCAATGTTGCTCTGGCCTTGTCTCAGCGCGTTGTACTCCATCTTCAGCTGACTGGCATGGGCGGACAGTTTGGCCACCTCCTCGGCCAGTTTAACAAGCAGAGCCCGATCTTGCCCTTTCACTGACTTCAGATCAGTGTCATGGTCGGTGAGCGAGTGCAGCAGCGAGGTCTGCACACCCTCCAGACGCAAGAAGTTATTGTTGTAGTCGGGGCAGTTGGGGTCAATGAAGATGTTGATGCGGGAGCCGTCGCCTCTCTCGATGGTTACCAGGGCATTACCCTCATCCTGGTTAGTGCTGATGAGAGGGGGGCCATCTGGGCCACTGGGTGCCTGGTAATGGTTCATCAGAAGGATGATTCCGGTTACTGTGACAGCTAGTAACACAGCAACAAAGAGCAGGATGGTGCATAGGAGATAGCTACAGCTCATCCTCTGCAGAAAAACAGAGAGAATAAGACGCATTAGCACTAAGTCTGAAAAGAAGCATTAAAAAGACCAGCACGTCAATGACAGTCTGAAATGTGTGTGCTTTTTATTCATTTTAATCTTAAATACAACTCCGTAAAGCTGATGAATAAGTAATACACGCCGATTAAACTTGCAGGAGGCCGTATCAAATCTGACATACACAGATAACACAGATTCAAAAGTAGGTTCCCCACAACTGCAGGTTACAAATTTCTAAAAATCCCTGTTGAGCATTAAACATGCATGGGGATGCTTCTTGAAAGTTTAATCTGCTATTATGTAATACCTGAAGACTACCGAATGCATAAACTCAGGCTTTTCACAAAGGTGTTTATAAAAGGCAGAAAATAAATTGTATTTGCTCGGTTGCCTAAGGCCTAATCATCATCCTTTGCTCCAGATAATTTAAGTCAGATGATAGTAATCATAGCACATGAATGCAACCTCAACCAGTAGGAAACTCAGGATTTGTCTGGACTTTCTGAATTGGGGATGTTTTGATAAAGAATTGTGGCGAATGCAAACGGATAGTGGAGGTAATTACATTTTCATTCTGTGTGTGCCGTTTGGTTTGTGGTGAATGTATTTTGAATAGCTACAAAGCTAAAATACTGCTCATTTAGCTTATTTAAGAAGCAACTGCATTCTCTGAGTGTTTTATCATTCTAGTTCTCCCACAGATAAAGCATCAATTACACATAATGTGCATCATTTGCTCCTCATTATGTACTTGAGATAATATACATTGTAAATATATGAAATTGCTCACATCGTGAAAATGGCCTCTGGGACTTTAAATCAGTATATAATTCCGTTCATAAATTTACATACCCTTTGGAGAATATGCAAGGTGTTAATAATTTTAACATACAGAAAAGAAAAAGATGCATTTTATTTTTTTATTTACTACTGTTCTGAATAAGATGTTTCACACAGATGTGTCCACCAGGATAAAATAATAACTGAATGTACATAAATGAATCAGTTCAAAAGTGCACACGCCGTAAACCTTGAATCTTAATGCTGTGTTGGAGGATCAACATCTGTCCTGATAAGTCCTGATAAGTTAAACTGTCCACTGTTCTTTGGGAAAAAATGCATTTCTGTGAAACCAAACCCTTAGTATTGACCGTATGATTTTGAGATCCATCTTCTCACAATAAAACTAAGGGAGGACTTTACTACACAAAGTGAAAACTCAAGAAGGAAACACAATGTATTAAGAGCTGGGGGTGCAAACTTTTGAAAACATTGATGAGGTGTAATAAGTTTTTATATTGTTAAAAGTTTTTATATTTTTTAATTTAGTACTGCCTTTTGGAAACTACATAGATGTTTACATGTTTCCCAGAACAAGTATGATTTACACAGATCACCCAATTTAAAAACCAAAAAAAGCCCTATCAATTTATATTTTCAGAATACTGAAAACACTGTAAATAAAAATCATTATTTACATGATATGCTGATCAATCAAATCAAATGAACAATGCAAAAATGAAAAGGCAACTAACACATTAAACTTGCATATAGACCTAAATAGTATTTTTTTGTAAAACATATGTGTTTATGTAAAAATATATGCCAGAGTGGCCCATGTGCTGTATCCAACTTACTTAATAATATAAGTGTTTATATTCGTACTATCCTATTTAAAATTTTGCATTCAAGTTGGGCAGGAGCCACGATTAATTGAGTTAATTCTTGTATCTAACAATCAACAGCCCTTCTATAAATGCACAGTTTTCAAACATAACACGCACTTCATTGTGGTTGTGATGCATGTAAGCTTCTGTTCATCTACTGTGGATTAAAAAATGTAGCATGAAGTCATAACCAGTTTACATTACAAAGAGGAGTGGCAATAGATAATTTGTGAACACTTTACACTGATTTCTGTGATTGCCCAGGGCCCAAGCAGTGGGCTGGAATATAAACGACAAGATGAGCAGTGTTTCCTTTGAGGATCTAGGAAGGCAAATCCCCACAGGGCAAAAGACTAGAAACTACAGACATAAGCCTTACAGCTCAATATTACGGTTTGGTTAAGTGCCCAGAGTTGACAACTCTCTCATCTACCCGAGTGTGTGCCAGCCTGCGGATGCATGTGTGTGTGTGTGTGTGCATTCGGCAAAAAACACAGATATAACAACAAATGAAGTGAAGAACATTTGATGGGAAACTAGGGACTGCCATGCAGGCACTGGAGAGGGCTTGCTTATCATTTTGCCATGTCTTTTTATTCAGGGGGAGCCTGCATTGCTCGCCCCGCTGTTATTCCAAGTGCCACTTCAATATTCCACTTGACAGCGGGTGTCGGTCCCTCGCGTGAGCTTTGAGTACATTTTGTGTATTTATTTGTCGCACTTTTACATATATGCCAGAGTGACTCAATGCCCATGTGCCGTAGTGCGATTTATGATTGAAATTAAATCACTGACACTCAAGCTGAAGCAGCGCACAGCTGCAATAAGATATTTACAGGGATCAGCAGTAAGGAATATTTCAGGTTAGGTGAACTGTTCAGATTTCTATTTGCCTACATATTCACTAGCCCCAGCACAGAAAAGATTATAAATGTAAACATTTGACAAACTATGTTAGAAATTGTGTTAGAAAGATACACTGTGTATATATATATATATATTAAATAATGTTTTTTTGTGCTGAGGCCAGTTAAACAGAAATCTGAACAATTGGCCTGCCTCTCTAGAAATATTGTTTACTTATAACTAATATGCACAATGGACACGAGGCAATTAAACTATAGCCATTAATCAAAGTTCAGCAACAGAGTACGGTGCTAACACCAAGGTCATGGGTCCGACATGAAATGCATGTTCTGGGGGGAAAAAAGAAAAAGAAAAAAAAAACCATGAATACACTTTAAGCTTCTTTGGAAAAAAGCTTCTGCCAAATATGTAAATGTAAATGAGGTGGTCCTACATTTCCATGTGATGTTAAATCTGTGTGCTGTACACAAACGCAATAAAAATCCATATACCCTCTGAGATGTTGATTTAGCAGTCACTGCGGTGAAAAACGGCCCCTGCTCTCATGCAAAAGTTCCAGTAAAACACATCTAAATTTACGATGCCTGTGTTATGTTCCTGAGTAATGGATACATTATTTTGCAAAGAATATTGTATTTCCATATTTGTGTGATAAAGTATCTCTTTACAAGGCACCTATGAACAAAAGCATAAGTGCAGCCTGGTGAAGAGGGCCCTGTTCCCGCACTGAGCGCAGGCATTGTCATATTTATTTTAAAGATAATTAATGTGCACAAAAGACTCCGGCCTACTTCATCATGCAGCAGCAGATGAGAACGGTCTCAGATCAATTTGTTACAATAAAGCAACAATACCTGCTGTCTGCAGGAATTAGCCGGGCTTATATCTGACCCCTCCGCTGTGAGCGTATCGCATACAGCCGCGCGGCAACAAAGACGTGGACGAAACCCGGCTTTTCCCTCTGGAGCAGCCCTGTGAGAAATCCTCGCCGACACAATGAGGCAGCAAGCACGTCTATTCTATGTACGCGTGCACGATCAATCTTGCTCTTCTTCATTGTGATAGAGTCTCTCTACGGGTGTTTAGGAGAAAAACCAAGGGCTCGTAAACATTCGGTCGCCGTTCCACGACCTGCATCTTAACTAGACGGTGGGCCCTGACCGCAGCCGTCTTTGGAGGCGTCTACGCACCTTTACTTCCCTCTCACAGTCTAGTGGGCAGCAGGTATTCAGATGGCCCCTGAGCAGACACAGGTTGAGATTAGAGGGCCACGCTTAGCTGAGCGCAGACAATATTTGATAAGGGCTTTTATCTGTCGCGCTGAGACGAGGCTCTTGAATGAGGAGAGGTGAAACAGAGGAGCAGGCGTACGAAAACACTGCCACATTCTTTCCAACGCTCTATTTAGACCTGTGAGACCAACAACGGATCAACACAGATACCAGCCGCAGGAACTGAGAGGGAGGTCAGGCGCAATGACACGCTGGGAATGTCAGAGCCGGTGATTGCTTATTCGGAGAGATGTAAGTGAAGTGTCGGGTTCTCCACTTGACACTGGTTTCTGACAAAAGAAATGCACAAGAATGCATAGCTGGCTATAAGAAAGCAAAACTACGGTAAAACAACGGTAAACAACAGTAGGATTAAATGAAGTGCAAATGAAGAGGAAAATCTCCCTAGTAATTCAGATATACTGTACTCTCAATTAAATTACTGTAATGTGTACATTTTAATTTAATTTGGATTTTAAACTAATTCAATTGAATGATTTTTTTTATTATTGTGACCATTGATCACTCACACTCATGCTGTTCCAAACCTGTAGGAGAGAAATTAGGATATTTTGGAGGAAAGTTTTCTGACACTGCATAGACAGTGTAACTACTACGTTCAAGGCCCAGAAAGGCCGTAAGGACATCAATATATTATATTATATATATATTATATTATAATTAATAAAATAGTCAACCTGGTTTCATAAAAATATGTACCTCTATGCACTTTTTGTTAAAAAACACAGGTTCAATATATTAACCCTGGCACATCTTTATTACGTTGATATAGGTGTAAAATGCAGTGGTTCAGAATTAAAATATCCGTTGGAAATGTTCCTTACACCAAATCTAACCCTAAACCTACTCAATAGAGTTAACAAATGCAAAACTAATATAACACATTTGTCGATGCAACCGTGTTATTTCAACTTCCTTTTACACAGATGTTAACTATTTTGTCGAACCGTAGAAAACTGTTGAATAAATTTGTATTTTTGATTTCTTTATGAATAAAATAACATTGTCGTAGACTTAGAAACTAAAGTTTCAGTTTGTCAGTCTAAATTCAGCAATCTGCATTTCGTTGGCTTTCTCAGTTAAATTGTAAATGGTGCACAAGTGTGGTCTCCTCTAAAATTTCAGGTCGCATTAAGGAACATCCATCCAGGGGCATCTAGAGGAAATCACATCAGCTAACCACTTGGCAGCCTCAGGGTTTTTTGTAAAGAAATTTAAGAGAAACATCTGAGAAAAAGTAAAAATATAATTGAAGAACTCCATTATGTCTCCAGAGCTATGAAAAAGCAACCTCCAAGCAATAAAATTTCCTCCGGGTGGTTTCACTCACCATTAGTTTAATTGTAGGTTATAGAAGTTGAGATACCAGGGAAAATGGTCTTCTACCTGTTCCTGAAAAAAGGACTTTTTGGAAGGGTCAGCATCCTACCCTTGAGACACATATGGTTTAATCATAATTTAATCAATACTAAGAAAACATCCCTGAACCTCATTGCATTTGTGTGTCCTTCTAATCTTATAAATGCAACTCTGCCAATTACAAACCATGAGACTGTGAACTCCCTCAGGTTTATATTGGTTTTTCAATGAATGCATGTACTCTAAACGGTTCTCAATACAATGAACAGCCAGCAAGGTTGCAGGCACTCTCAATAGCGATTCACAGTCTGTTTTAGGTGTCATATGTTCAATTATGTACTATAATGTTGTTGCTAAGACGACCTTAAAACTACCCAGGTATAAGTGAAAATTAAACAACTCTAAGATTTTGAAAACATTCACAAAAATAGAAATGCAGGCCATGAATGTAGCATGTGAGAAGATGTAGCATGCGAATAGCAGAGATATTTTAAAGGCTTTGCATCACTGTTGTTTCTGTGGGACTTGCAAAAGCAGCAATTTCTGATTTCAACATGGTAAATTGATTCTGAAGTTAATTATACGATGGTATTTGTGCAATGGTCAGTCCACCTTCTACTCTGCTAAACGTAACATAGAAAATGTCCTCACTTAACAGATGGAAAAACGCTTAAATATAAACATTTAATTATGTTTTTACATGCAAGGATAACAGGCAGACCAACAGCACTTCCGATCAGCACCTAATAACAAACTTGATACTGTTTACTACAATATTTGCTTTAGCTCAGGGGTTGCTTTATCTTGCAATACAAATCTGCAGCTCATGCTGAAATATTGGGGTGCCTCAAGGCTCTAATCTAGGCCCGACCTAATCTTCTTATAAGAGCTTAAGTTAGAAAGATGCTCTAGCAGCTGTGCACATACATTGGGTTGGTAAAATAAACAAAAAAAAAACATTTTCCCTTGAGGTACAGATCTTCCTGATTTAAGAGTGTTGGGCATTCATTAACTACTGTACAGGTCTTGATGAGTGACCTTTTAATGTTCTCAATGCTTCAGCAGAAAACCAATCCCAGACAGATGAAAAAGCATCTGCTAATGTGTATGTAACTTGACCTACTAACAGCATGCATTCAGAATATAGGCTATTTATATTCATTAGGGTTGAGATTCAGAACTGGAAAATGCTGAATGATTGAGTTGAGTTTTGATTCTGGAAATGGCATGAATTCTTCAAATTTCATCTTGTTAATTAAAAAAAAGAAAAAAAAAAAATATATATATATATTTTATATGTTTCTCATTAACTGTGTTCATTAAAAAAAATGCCATTCCAAAAAAAAATTTGTTTACTAAATGTGAAGGTCTGTTTACTAAAGGTGTGCTTATTATTATTATTATTTCTGTTTTTATATATTTATATATTTGTTTTATTTGTTCTGTATACATCTAAAATGATCTCATAATTTGAGCAAAATGCAAAATAAATACATTCATATATAATTATATTAATTCAATATTTATATGAAAGATAGTACAATACAGTTCAGAATACATTTATTAAAGATTGGGACACTTAAAACTCATATCTATTGCCTTGTTTTCTTTTTGTCATTTTAAATAACTCAAAAGAATAAATGTAATGCATCATTTAATGTAAATTTCAAATGTTGATTTTAAAAACTTGCATATATCACATATTTAACATTTATATTGCACTCAGGTTCAAGCTGCTGCCACAGTTTATATCAAGGTTTCAACCAAAGACCCCTAGAGCACTTTCAGACCCTTCAAAAACACACAAAGTCTTAAATGTGGTCAAGCTCCAGTTGTTTTACAAATTAGACACTTGTAAGGCCAAACGCCTGAAAGCAATGCCCGTCAACACGCATTAAGGGATCACTACGCCGTTCACCCTGAATTACACAGCAACCCGAGGCCTAAAAAATATCTTGTGATACAACGTGAAAGCAGAAATCCCAACGAGTAAGTCTTAGCGCTTTGAGCAGACCAGATGTAGGGGATTATTCTTAATCTGCAAAATGGCCACACAACTTCTTCTCCAGTTCATTTATCACTGACGTTGTACGGCAGTAAGTCACGGGAACCTGAGCACTGACTCACTACGAGATCCGCACTGCCGCAGCCACACAAATCAAAACACACACATACACACGCGTTCACATGTACCAGCACAATTTGTGCTGGCTCAGAATATGTGGCTTCATTAGCGGGGTTTGAAATGATAAATAGTTTATTGTGCATGGGGGGGGCTGTCAAAAGCAGCCTGTTCCTCCCCCTCCCTCCAGCTCCAGCGAGGCTATTAAAACCGTATCTTGCTAAAGTGTAAAACTGCTTTTCTGAGCCAATAGGTGATGATATCCTGAGAAGGGCCCTTTGTGTACCTTTGATACATCTCATGAGCATCTCAGAAGAAGATAACGGCGTCTCGCCAACAATCTGAGAAGTTCATAGCGGGTCAAAGCGATGTAACATGCTCGTTGTAGCCTGAGGTGAATGCTAAAAATGATTTTACTTCCTGTGTAGGGCGAGACGGGTAAACAAGGCAAGGGATACGACTTCAAAATGAATGCGCATTCCCTCTTAGCGCACATACAGTTAATTAAAGCTGAAAAGAAAACAATTGTTTCTCAACTGTTGAGATGTCAATCTGAGATCTGTACAAGCGCAGGTCAAAAAAACAGCACTCTTTGTATAAAAATTGCAGGTCTTTCTGCGTAAAAGCACAATGTGGCGCTTATCGGGAGTCATTTGCAGAGAAGCGGTCAGACTTTGAGCTCTGTGTCCTCTCACCATCTCAAAGGAAATAAGTGGGTGCCACAGTGAATAGAGGAAATCAACACTTCAACGGTACACGTTGGCTCACGAAATGGCCATCATGTGCAGCTAAAGTGGGTCTGAAATCTCGGCCATCAATTTTTAATCATAGTCCTCCTCTACTGGCCCTAAACCTCCTTTCTGTGAACCTTAGATAACTTTTTTGTTGAATATCTCTTGCCTATTTAGCTACAGAAAAGAAAAATCACAACTGAGCTCTCTTTAATATCTCAAATCTTTAAATGGAGCTTTATTCATCAATCTTTTAATCTCAGATTTATTTCAGAAGGGATTTCCACAATTCCACAATTTCCACAAAAAAACTAAAATTGACCAAATCGTCCACAATTTGAAAGAATTCAATTTGGTCTCACAATGTCACATAATCTGCACTTATATTTACTTATATTTATTTATTTACATAGTATTATATAATTTAATTATGTAAATTATGATTTAATATAATAATAATAATAATAATAACTGTTTTTAACATTAATATGAATAAGAAATGTTTCTTGAGCACCAAATCTACATATTAGAATAATTTGTTGTTATTTTTGATCATATAAATTCAACATTGGTGATCGTTTGGTGAAGCATTTTTAAAACTCCTACTTTTTTTCAGTTAATTCTGCTGAACATTTTGCTGATGCAGCAGTGTTGTGTCTTTTTCTTTAATGAGCTGCTGTAAAAAAGCAAATATCATACTGGCAACTGTGGTGAAAAAACTGCAGCATACTCTGGGCTTAAAAAACACAAAGACAAAGTTAATGCTTTGGAAACTACATGAAATAAACTTTAGGAGTGTGCACAATATCTTCAAGGCAAAGCATATATTTACTGCTATATACAAAAAAAAAGTGTTTGCTACTGTAGTGTGTGTCCACTCAACTGACTGTTGACATGATTTAGCCTCAGCGTGTGGTGTGTGTGTGTGCTTGTGGCTGGTGTATGTGTAACTCGGCAGAGTGGCAAGCAGCAGTGACAGTGCCTTCTCTCTGCAGGCTTGCCTGTCAGTGCACTCCAAGGACAGTCAGCGATGTGTGCAGGCAGCGATTTGTCTTTCAGGCCTCTTCTAGGCTCCAGAGAGCAGCTTCTGCAGGGATGCTATAAGTCACCATTCACACTCTTCCTCTCCATTCCCTAATGACTGACACACAGAAGTCAGCTCTGGCTTTGCTCTGACACGCTGGATCAAAACTGCAAGGGACAAAAGATCAGCCTGTACACACACACGGACCAATGGACGCCATATAAGAGAAAGCAAATGCATAAGATGCAAAAGCAAACAGCGTCTCTTATTTGTGTGATGCCAGCAGTGAGAAATCTTGAGCAGCAAGTAAAAAAATGTTGTTTTGTTTGTTTTGTGCACATTCTACATTCTTCAAGCAAAAGTTCAAAGGAATGATACATTTTCAGGAGAAATCCAGTTGTGACATTTAGTTCGGGAGTCTGAACAAGATTTCAAAGGAACTACAACACACCAAAATGCTTGGTTAAACAGAAGCTAGATAATAATTAAAAAAAACAAAGATATATACATAATTTTTAATATATTTAGTTTTAATAAAAATTATTTTACTAATTGAAATAAAGATTAAAATTAACAAAATATATAGAAATAAACAATGAAACCCCAAAAAATAAAATAACAAAATAGTAAAATAAACCAAAAATGTCCAGAGTTATTTACTAAATGTCACGCGGTAGCGTGCCCTGTCTGTCTGTATGTTGTTATTTCTCATGTCTTGTGCTTCAATGTGTTTGTGTATATTGTGCCATGTGCTCCAGGTCTTGTGTTTACCTTTTGTATCCTCATGTTGTCCCTCGATTGTGACTCCACCCCGCTCGTTAGTGTTCATCCTCTGCCAGCCGTGTTTGTCCAGATGTGTTTGATTAGTCCATGTATAAATACCACGTCCACGGTTATCTCTGTGAGTCGATAATGTTGCATGTCTGATTGTTCATCTATGCTTTGCTCATCGCATTTTCCTTGTTTTGTTTGTTTGTTTAAATAAATGTTCAAGTTTAATTATATTCCTGCCTCCAAGTCCTGCCTGCTCACAAGGAACTATGGACTACAGTCCATATTTGTGTCCCCGTGCACCGAGACCCACGGCGTAGGAAGCCTAAGCAATATGCCAAGGTAATCGGTCCTGCCTCGCCGTACGGAGGGGTCCGTCTCCGAGGACAGCCCATTCTGCCGAACCGCGGGACGTGGATCACTTCACCGGACGAAGCAACGAGGATCGAGTCCATCTACGAGCTCGTATTCAGGGCGGCGGCTGAGTCAGCGGGGATCCCAGCGCTGGCGAAATCCCTCGTGGTTTCCAACCCAGCATTAGGGTTGCCAAAGACGTCAAAAAGACTCGCGGCCTCCAAACCGCAGATAACGGCTCCTAATCCCGTTTCATGGCCTAAAAAGCCGTGTTCTGTCCAGTTGGTTCCGGTTTCACAACCTAAGAGACTGTTTTATGCTCAATCAGTTCCATTTAAACAGCCAGGAGTGCTGTATTATGCCGAGTCGGTTTACATTTTACAGCTGGAAGAGCTGTCACCCGTCCTAGCGATCCCTGATCCGCTAGTGATGGGTTCCACCATCAGGGGTCATGTCATGTCCAGTCTGTCCCGGTTATGCAGCCAATCGAGCCACTGAAGGTCCTCACGGTTCCCGCAGGTAACAGGTCTCAACCCCGTAGCACGGTACGAGGAGCCGTGTCAAGTCCAGTCAGCCCTGGTTTCTCAGCCTGTCGAGCTGTCTGAGGTCTGTGACCCAGACTCATGGTGGCCGGATCCGCCAGACCTGGTCTGTGATCCCGATCCTGAGTGGCTGGATCCGCCAGACCCAGTCTGTGATCCGGACCCATCATGGCCAGATCTGCCAGATCCGGTCTGTGAACCAGGTCCCCAGTCACCTAACTCACCCGAGTTCCACAAAGACTGTGAGGTCCCATGGGCAAAACCCTTCGGAACCTGTGTGTGGTTCAGAGACTCCATTGGGTCCGCCAGAGGCTGTACTACCACTGGAGATGTCGGTTCCGGCCATAGAATCCTCAGAGGTCCAGTCTAGACAGTCTCAAAGGGCATTATCACTGCCTGTTCAGCTCCCCAGGGTGCAAGGCCTGTCTGGTTGCCCCAAGAGGGTTCTGTTGCTGTCAGGTCGGCCCAGGAGGGCTGTGCCGCCATCCACTCCACCCTGGAGGACAAGGTCGCTATCTGGTCTGCCCTGGAGGGCAAACAAGCTGTCTGGTCGGCCCTGGAGGGCATGGTCGTCACCGGCGTTGCCTCGGAGGGTTCTCCAATCATCTGCTCCACCCTGGAGGGCACACAAACTGTCTGGTCGGCCCTGGAGGTCATGGTCAGTCTCGGCATTGCCTCAGAGGGTTCGGCAATCATCTGCTACGCCCTGTAGGGCACGCAAACTGTCTGGTTGGCCCTGGAGGGCAGGGTCGTCATCGGCGTTAGCTCGGAGGGCTCAGCAGTCATCGGCTCTACCCTGGAAGGGTGTCGAACTGTATGTTTGGTCCATGAGAGCATTCTCGTTGCCTGGTAAGCCCAGATGGGCCTCTCCGCCATCAGCTCCGCCCTGGAGGGCATCTGAACTGTATGGTCTGCTTAGCCTTGGAAGGGTGTTCCTCTCATGAACTCTAACCTCCCTCCTTGTTGCGCTTGCGTAACTGGAATACACACCTTAGGGGGGGGCTATGTCACGCGGTAGCGTGCCCTGTCTGTCTGTACGTTGTTATTTCTCATGTCTTGTGCTTCAGTGTGTTTGTGTATATTGTGCCATGTGCTCCAGGTCTTGTGTTTATCTTTTGTATACTCATGTTGTCCCTCGTTTGTGACTCCACCCCGCTCATTAGTGTTCATCCTCTGCCAGCCGTGTTTGTCCAGATGTGTTTGATTAGTCCATGTATAAATACCACGTCCTATGTCTTGTATCTCTGTGAGTCGATAACGTTGCATGTCTGATTGTTTGTCTCTGCTTTGCTCATCGCGTTTTCCTTGTTTTGTTTGTTTAAATAAATGTTCAAGTTTAATTATATTCCTGCATCCAAGTCCTGCCTGCTCACAAGGAAGCGAGAGCGCGAGATTCCACAGCCAGATCGTGACACTAAATGTTTATAAAGAAATAATACAATTATAATGAATAAAATGAAAAACAAAAACAAAAGCCAATTCACAATATTAATAAAAGAATATAAGTAATAACAAGATATCACTGGTCATTTGGGGAAATTGCAGCAGTTGTTGATTTGACCTTTATGATTCACAGGCAAAGAAAACAAAGCAAAAATAATTACATTTATCTGGGGCAAGCCCATTAAAGGTATACCTATGAATGTTAACTACCACTAAATAGTGCATATAGTATTTTTATTTTGGGGTGAGCTATCCTTTTAAACTAGCAGTGCCATCTATTTATTGAAAATTTCAATTTAACTGAACTCAACAGAAAACATAATGGTGAAAACCTTAAATGCCATAATATAATCCTAAAGGCCACACATTTTCTAAAAACACAGGTGATGCAGGACTTTGAAAGTATTTCTGCACAGCAATTGAAAAAAAAGAAAATGGAAAAAAGTTCTATCACTCATGGGAAGTCACAGCTTGTGGTACTTAATAATGGTCATTTATTTCTGTTACAGAGAGGAACTTTTTCCCCCAGAAACCATAGTTAGAAAGTGGCAGAAAATACTGCTGGGAGAAAATGTCTCGCTGAAAGAATCTGAGATACATTTCCATAAAACGCTACGGTATTGTAAGGGTCAGACAAAATGTTTTCAAGTCATTTTCTTTAAAAATCCAAAATAGAAGAAACAGAAGGATACTGCTGATGGAAATCTTTTTAAAATTCAGCGTATTATGCACAGACAATAAATCGCAGCTTTCACACACTTATGAACACCATCACGAAATGCACTCCGCTTCAAAATGGGGACCTTCAAGAATTAGCCGGTAATTTGCACACAAAAACCCCTGAATGGCGTGCGTTTTGAACCCTGGCATGTGCTGAGCATTTCAAATGACACAGCCGGTTAGGGCTTCACAGTGCAGAAACTAATTAGATTGTCCATAATGGATTCCATCTCACTTTATATGATGTGACTTGACAGCTGCCAAAGCAGTTGTGAAGTATGAAACCGGTTTTTGTGTGTGTGTCTGAGCCCAATAATTCAGCCCTCATCTCTGGCTTTCCAAGTAAAATGCGTATATGCTTCTAAAATCCGTTAGTCGATGACCGGCTCACTTTGCAGAGGTCAAATCCATTTGCGCCTCCAGCAGGTGGCATCACACCAGGATGACCCCGGGTCAGAGAGGCACAGAAAACAGCCTTTTAAAAGCCATCAGAAATCCCAAGCCACATGCACAAACTCGGGGATGTTATGTCAACACAAATGCACAGTGAAAGTTAAGGTGGGCCGGGGTGATTTAATGCCACTTCTTTGCCTAGTGACTGATGCACATGGTCCAGATTTTTTGGATGTGATGCTCAAGAGAAATCTAGATGAAGACTTAGAAGAACAGTATTTCTGTTCAATAGCTTACATTTGGATGAAAACGCCACTTGATGTTCACCATTTAGGGGATCACACAACTGTGATATTTTCATAATCTGTCAGCAATCTAGCAATCACAAACACTTCTCTCTGTTTGCATTCTGCTATGCCTCATATATACAACCTGACCAATCATTCCACGAGTGGGCCATTTAACAGGCCTGTTTTGTTGAATTGTAAAAATCCTATCAATGGTCACAAAACTGTTTCCTGAAGAGGCTTCATGGTTGCCTAGGAAAGCAAAACAGAACGTTTCAACAACAATTTTACCTGATGACACTGGACGTTGAGAGAAAAAGCAATGCAATACCATGCAGACACAAGAACTACTCCCTTCTACTTGAATAAAGCCCTGAAATCTCTCAAATGTTGTGCCAAGATTACGTTTTATATAACATGTCGCCAATGGCAAAAAAAACTATACTTTTTAGATTGACTTGTTCTTGCTACTTTGCATGCAGCCAATCAAAGCAATCCTTTTCTTTCACAAAGTCAGCACAAATGTGCTGCAAATGATAAAATACCTATATAAAGTAACTAAATATATATATAGAGAGAGAGAGAAAGAGAGGAATGATGATAAAGTACATTCACTCTCATTTGGGCCTTGAAAAGGCTAAAGAAATATGAAATTGCCCTTTCTATTATTTTCCAAAGTCAACTGAACGCACACCATGTTACTACAACTACAGTGTCTGAATTTGTAAGCCAAAATATTATATCCTTATAATAGCAGTGGAAGTGATAACGTGTTTGGCGTGCTGTCCTGGGGGCAAGCCGGTAGTCCGGCAGGGAAGGGGCAGAGGAGGGATGCTTGTAACTTTTTATAGTAGGTAGGAAGGGATTGGCTTCTGAATTATTGGAAATGCATGGATGTTCATCAAGGGCACATCACATTCATAAAAGTTTTTAGACTATGCTCTGTAACTGTATATGTAGAACATACACAGTAGTATATTAGAGCATATATCATATATGTTTTATATATGACTACCCACAAGACCTTCAAGGTCCTCCAGGGGCTCTACAGAAATCTCTGATTGAAGAAATAATTGTTATTTCAAACAATTAAGCCAGTGCTATGTTTCAGGGAGATGTGATATGAGGGCATGATTAGTCTGATTACTTTTCCTTCAGTTCAGTCAAATGAAGAAGGTTGTGGTTATGTTGCTAGGTGTCACATTGCAATCAGACACTTGATATATCTGTGGCCACTGTAAAGATGGTTGGCCAGCTTTTAGGGTTACGTTTACAAGAGGCTAAAATAGATGAGGTCTTTACATGTCTTATTTACTGGTCACTATTCACAGTAATGGTTTGGGGACGTTATGGAGAAACTTGAATGCGATACAACAGGAAATCTATAGGTGCAGTCAGTGGGTGGTTCGCAGAAAGCAAAGCTGGATGTCATAATGAGAAATGCGTTTCTTAGATATAAGGTTCTGCGAGACATTACACATGGCAGAATGGCCATTAGCTTCCTCTCTATATGGCTTGAAGCTAAAAGGAGCTGTCAGCAAAGCCCCAGTTTTCCAAATGTTAGACCCTATCATCGATATACGACACTGTTGTATCTGCAGAAAATCATCTCCTCTTCAGTTCATTTTGAGAAAGAATGATTATATGATTGTTCTGCTGTTGCTTGGCTACAAAAAAAAAGTGAATTTTGTTTGATGTCAAAAAACCACTAGATCACTGATGTGAAACTACTAACAGCAGCGCAGTCAGAAAACATATGTTGGCCTTACTAGTGTAGCAATTGTTTTTGGTCCACACAATAAAATCATATAAGTCAACAACCTGAAAAACAGAATGAAAGATCAGATTTTACTCAATACTGTTAAACAGAAAGAGAGCCAAAATGTAAACAAACAAGGACAGGAATGCATGATACATTTAATATTTATGTATTCGCAATGAATCAGCTTAAAAGGCAATTTTATTCATTTATTTATGTAATTTTCATTTAATTTAATTTAAATGAATTTAATTTAAACAGAGGAACCATGCTTTGGACCAAAGGGTCACTAATGTCAGTTATATTCAAAATACATGAACTGAAACACATACAACAATAATAATAAGGATCTCCATTTAGTATTATTAATCATTATCATCTCATCATTATTAATGAACTTGTGTTTTCCCACATTATTTGTCAAATTAACACAAATTCTAATAGTAATATAATAATTAAACATATATGTAATAGTAATATATTAACATTAAAAATAACAATTACAAATAAAATTATTTAATATTTCAAATACTATATGCCTATATATTTTTACATTTTACAAATGCCACACAGGGACTGGTCATATTTATTTTAAGTGATGATGCATCTTAAATGCAAAAGTCATGATATAATCTTTAGGAAAATTAAAAGCTAAAAATCCATATTAACAATATTGAAATGTTTGCAATCATCCTTAAAGAGAAAGAATATTCTCTTTTCATTTACTCACCCTCATGCTGTTTAGCTGAACAGAAATTTTGACAGCAAAATATGGCTGCCATAACATTTTTTCAACAAAATGGAAGTCAAAACGGAAGTAATCCTCAACTGCTTGGTTACTACTATTTTTCAAACCAACAAACCCAAAATTTTCCTGTCATACAGAAAAATGAAACTCATACAGGTTTGGAACAACTTGAATCTTAATAAATTTTTAAGTGAACTACCTTATTTAAATAATGAATATTCAATTTATATTGCCCAGTAGTACAGCCCTAGATCTAGTTATGAGATCAGACAATCTGGCGAGGGGAAAATATGGGTATAAGAGGTTAAAAATGCAGAATGCTTCCGGGATTCATAGAGCTCAGAACAGCTGAGTCCTGTTTCAGACGTGTTTAATCTCCATCTCTCCTTTTTAAAACCACTCAGCTTCAAAATGGCCACCACAGCGACGGAGATCAGAAAAGCCGAGGTATCCTGTCTTAAATAATTACTTGCACTTAGTCTTAAAAGACTGGTGATCTTTCACATTAACTGCCCTTTCCCCAGAGCACCTAAAACATCATCCAGTTTGTAAATCACACCAATTGACTGGCAGAAAGCAAATCTTCCTGTCCTGCATGCTGCTGGATGGTTGTAAGTGACAATTATATTAGCGTTTGTACAGAAATCAGCTAAGAAGCCAATGCACACTGATTTCTTGACAGAAGCAATAGAAGCAGATCACCAGTCATGATAATGGCCAATATAACTTCACTAGCACAGACCTACAAATCAACCACGAGATGTTCTCAACATTTCACTTAAGGCTGCAAGCCATAATGTCAGGATCATTTCATTTGCTGATGATAGCAAGAAAGCTAGTTTAACAACGGGCAGAATATATCAACAGAACTCTCTGCTGCAACTGCCACAAACTGCCCCGAGTGCCAATGGGACCTTCCTAGAGACAAGAACAAAACTCAACAACAGGGTTTGCAGTAATGGTTTGTAAGAGGAGACAGGGATGTGCTAAAAAGAAAATGAAGTTAAGTACATATATCTAATTTATATTTACTATGTATTTATAGACTGTACAGTATGTACACACACACGTGTGTAAATGTTCTGTATATTACTGCATACACCTTGTGTGTGTTAAGGTGTATGCAGTAATATACAGAACGTTTAAATATAAGTGTGTGTGTGTAAAGTTCTAATAATATGTCAGAATATGTAGTCAAAAATTTTAATTTTATAAAAAAAATTGTAAATATTAGCTAAAATATTTTTTTAATAAAATAGTGTGTGTGTGTGTGTGTGTGTGTGTGTGTACCACA
>JAUMHI010000046.1:3787853-3807986 GCA_032359435.1 Enteromius unitaeniatus
AAATAAATTGTTAAAAAATCATACAATGTGATTTCTGGATTTTTCTTTTTAGATTCTGTCTCTCACAGTGGAAATGCTGAAAAATGTAGACCCCTCCATGATTTCTAAGTAAGAGAACTTGTAAAATCACAGGGTGATCAAATACTTATTGACCTCACTATATATATATATATATATATATATGTACTGTATATACAATTTTGGGTGTTTACTGTACAGAGTATATTTAACAATTTTTTGAGTAATTTAAATAATATTTAGTTTTTAAAAGATTTGTTTGTATATTTTGTGTGTGTATATATATATATATATATATATACACATATATATTTAGATATATGTGCACTTACACACACACACACAATATAGACTAAAATTCTAATCTAAATTTTAAGACAAAATTTTATTTTGTTAAGAGACTAAATTTATTTTGACTACATGTTGATATGTTTTTATTTTCATGCTTTATTATGTACATCGACCCACTACAATCTTTTATCAGTGTTCCTAATATTGATTAACATATCAGCCTTTGAGGAAAATTCCCTCATGAAACACCACTGAGAAGCTGGTGAATGTTTTAGAAAGCTCAACACTAAAAGTCTCAGATGAATTTACCTGAAACATGCCGATAAAGAGAACAGATGCACATTCGTTCAATGAATCCCTTGCAGACCACATGCAGTATGAGCAAACGAGCATGCAGTTTTATCGCGGCACCAGAGAAAGTATCTTTATCTGTGCTATCACTGTCTGCTGTTGTTATACAAAAGTGCACGAGTGGAAGGCCACTCCAGGGTCAATTCCAACGCCAGCAAGAATTGCATGCTCTGACCTTCCCATACATTGAACAAATCTCTGGCATCCTTTGTCACGTTCAAATCCCTTATACTGCCAGATTCAATCCTCCTAGATCATAATCTGTCCACCCCAATTGGCTCCAGCAGGAGATTCTGTCTCCTAATAACACATCCCACCACATTCAAAATCAGCTTTTATTCCCCGGGCGACAAACAAAGAACTGACCGCCTTAAGCACTTGCTTTATAAGATTATCTTTCCTCTAATACATTGGACTAATAGGCTTTGTTGCTATAATTTTCACACTCCCCTGCTAATTATAATACAGCAAATGCCATTCCATTTGTATTTATTCCACCATATGTGGCTGTTTACTGGATGGGATGACTGTGTTGATATCATGTAATGTTCTATTTTGTATTTGTCGCAATGCATCATATTATCCCGTTTAACGCTGCTCTGATTCAAGACTTTTGACTCAACAATATGGAAATGCATTGAATTGGAATAATTTTTTTTAAAAAGCACACAATTCATTCAAAAATAAGCTTGTTTGCTATAAAACAAAAATAAGTACTGTTAATTTAAGAAGAAATTAATAGAAATTAATTTTAAAAGAAGTAATATTATTCACCATAGTGACGTGTCAGGTGATATAGTATAAGCATTATATATATTATATATATATATATATAATGTTACATAAAAATGGCATGCCTAGCAGCGCACACACACACACACACACTTTAGGCAAGTGGTCCTCGTGGGAAGATCCAGGTCTGCCTCCTGTTCCCATTCCCACTAATTCCCTGTCGCCTCTCTACTGCCTGTGTCAATAAAAATAGCACAAACCACCAAAAATAAAAGCTGTGAAAACTGCTGACTCTTGAACACAACTGGTCAAGCAACATCACTGACTATGTCCATTGCTCTGGTGAGAGTTTGTGCTGCAGAATATACGTGCCACTTTGAAATTGTAATAAAATCTCAGCATCGCACGTGCTGAACATGATTTGCATGCTGCACTTTTCCATTGGGAAAATGAACAGGATGCATGTTTTTGCATTTAAATATATAGTGTGCAAAACAGTAATGAATTGAAATTGGAGTCGACAATGTCCACATATTTTTATACACTTTTTGAGGACAGTGTCTCCTGTTTCATTCAGGCTGACTAAAGATGGGTTTAATCTCAAAAGCGAAGAAGAAATGTCAAACACGAGATAAATACCAAAAGGTGCGTCTATAGTCCTGAATTAAATAAGGGTGGCTTTTACTAAATGTCAACAGATCTGACCCGGAACAAATTAAATTGTTTACTCCCATACCTCATCTTAAAAATCATTCCTTATTGTTGAAGGTGAGAGGGAAGAGACACGTCGGGGATCATCCGAATGATGTCAGAGGTTAAACCAAATAACATTCGCTCCATCACATTGAAAAAACGATCCATGACAGTTTGATATACAGACGCCATCTAGGAGAGCCATTGATGGCCTATAATTATACAACTACTCTTAGAGCGAGACCCTCGCCGAGGGGACTCCATATATCAGGATTCATACGCCCCCAAATAGGCCTACAATCCTGTGATGGATATCCAGCACAGATAACAGCAGAGAAGGGAAAACCATATATCTGCAGGGACTTTATAGCTTTCACATCCATCCACTGTCAATGTGCTACAACCAAGGCCAGAAGACTTTATTATGCATACAGGAGGGATTGACGAGAAATAAGGTATGGTTGAAATTCTGATAGCATTTCCAGCCATTATAAACACCGAAACACCACAAGGATGGAAAATGGAAGGGGTTTAAAGGATATTTTTTGAATGCGAGCCACAGCTGATTGATTTAAACCCATTTTTTTCTTGGATCAAACATAAAATACCATAAACACTATTGTGAGAGGAAATGAACAGCTTTGAGAAGAGAATAAGCAGTGTTTTGTCATTAATACGGCTGAAAAAGCACATGAGGGTCGCAACATAATGAAACGGGAAGTGTTTTAGAATGGTCGCAGCATACTTATTAAGCTAGAGGACATGTTAGGTATCCACTGTTTTATCCCATACACATAATAATGGCTATGTTCAGTCATGTGTTTACAGCTTTCATTACAGAACAGCAGGCTTCCAGGTTTTTGGAGGAGTGTTTAATTGGCAGCGGCGTGTTTGACAAGCATCCCGAAGAAATACATTTCGGCCCACATGTTTGGACTTTCCACTCCCATTGTGTCCAGCATACAATTGGTAAACATCTCTCACATTGTCTTTGTTTGGCCGCATTGAATTGCTGTGCGTGCCGATGGGGAATTGCTGGACAGAAAGCAGACAACGGCTGGGCACGACTTCACAGATTCTCCAAAGATTAACTCTAGAGATAAAGTATCTGGGGCTCCTCCACATCTACACTTCGTCCTGATGAAAAGCTACCCGGGCTGTCAGCAAGTCTGTTCACTTTGCAAATCCTAATAGCTACTACAACTTAAGCGGCTTGACACATTTGAGAGGAAAATGAATTGATAAAACTCTATTTAACTTCAGGTGGCTGCTATCATCCTGTGCTGAGATGAAGCCTGCAAACTGCAATGGCCACTGCTCATTTTTTTGGCTCTACGGGATGGCAAATGTTTCTTACTGCTTTCAAAATCATCAGTCCCTCCAGCCCTTTATAGTAAAATGCCTGTAAGGGTTAAAAATACAGTAGCAGTAGAAACTGACTGCTCGCTCAAGAACGAATATTTATGTCATTCTTTACTCACCTTCGTGACATTCCAAACCCAAATGAGAAGGAAAGGACATGTTTGGCTATTCTTTCCCATACAATGACAGTCAATGATGACCAGGGGCTGTCAAGCTCCAGAAATGACAAGACATCAACATAAATTCATGAAGCATCATAAAAACAGCAGTCCATATGTACAAACTGTGCACTCAGAAGTCAGAAGACTAAATTGCATTTAGTATGTCGTCTGCCACTTCAAATGCTCAGCCTCTTTAAATTCAGCTGCATTCTGGATGATTGTCAAGATTTTCATCTGCTGGACAATAAACAATATCTTTGATTAACCTTAAAGCCTTGGTATGGACATACACTCTTAAAAACAAAGGTTCCAAAAGGTGTTTTTTACAGTCAAAAATTATTTTGCATTTCCCAAAGAATCATTATTTTCAAAGCACAAAGAACACACAATCATCTGAAGAAAATTTTTACATTTGTACAATGAAAATGTTCTTCAAAGGCTCTATTTGGAACCAAAGGTGACAATAAACAACCTTTACTTGCAAGAGTGAACATAGTTATCATTTGTAGGGCATGGTTTGTGTGGGCTCTTTTTAAGGAATATTGTATGAATATCATACAGTGTTGGGAAGACATGATGGTAAATAAGAGAGTTTTAAAAATCACTGCAGCTGTTTTGTTCACTGAAAATCACTGCAGGAGTACACTTTAAAGAATAGAATGGGCCGACAATGAAAAATCTCCAGGAACAAGGATCTAATGAGTCCATCTGACCATACCATACAAAAATGTTACTGCCTGCAACTTAAACTAGCTTACTGTGTTCCTGTGTTGGCCATTATATAACACATAACGCTGAAGGAAAGCTAAAAAATGCTAATCCTTCTTTTACCTGTACGGCTGTCTCACAGGACCCTTGGAGCCTATTTTTAACCACTGCACAGCGGACCAAAGGCTTCACCTATTATACTCAACTATAAAAATCAAGGCACAAAGAGTGGCACTAGGAATTACAATTTGTGTCCATCAAAGTCTAAACACTCCAGCACAGCAGGTGAACAGTTTTATTCGTCCCATGAGATCACATCCCTCCTCTCTCTCTCTCTTTCTCTTTCTCTCTCCCAAGCGAATATTTTATTAATAAACATCAGTCAGAAAGGGATGGCAGACAAATTCACGTTGATTAATTAACAACCCCTAAAATAACTTATGCAGCACAAAGCAAACAAGCCCAGGCAGTTTGATAAACTGGCACGACACTTCAGTTGTGCTGCGTGTTAAAATGACTCAGTTACACAAGACGGGCAAATAAAGAAGTGCCATTAGAACAAACGGCTCATGTTGCTGTTGACGCTTCAAAAGCAGGGCTTGACATATTCCTAAAAGGGCATTGCATTATGCACACTTCACACCCCAACTGAGAGAAGGTTAGAGGATGCCACATGAGGATGATAGCAGTAATAAACAGATGTTACGACCGTGATCCCATCCTTAAACCTCTATAATCAGGATTGCTATAAACAGCATGTTATGCACATTCCCCCATACATGCTCTCAGCAGATTACAGTGACTGTGAAATGCAGGCAGTGGCGAGATATAGATTTTTTTTTCAGACAAGCTTTGAAATAGACAGTGAGAGATAAAGAAAGCAAAGATGCAACACCCTTCAGGTACGCTGAGCTCCACCGTCAGATCTGTGATGTGCTCTCTCTGCAGTGAATGCATGAACTTCCAGCATTCATGAGTGAAATTTTCTGCCAGACATGCAGCCGCTCATACATGGAGGGGCTGAGCTTAATCCCTTAGTTCTGTGTGAACTGCATAATAGAAACAAATGTACTCCCTCGTGTGCAGAGGACATGGAGAGAGGTATCATCTAACGCTGGTACTATATCACTCTGAACGCTTGAGAGCAAAAGGGGCTTATTCTTTACTAGCAATAAACTTATCTGAAGCAAATTGATCTGTCGATATGACTGCTAATTGCAAAATTTACCAAAGGATTTTCTTTTCAAATAATAACGAGTGATTCTTACTAAATATTGTGTGTAGCAAATTCCCCAATTTTGTAGATTTTATTTGCCATCAACAAATTGTACTAGTTCTGACAAAGAGCTTGCAATGCTGACCATTTCCTCTCTGTATATCAATATTTAAATATTGCAATTATTATATTATTAGGACTATTTTCTGTATGTGCAATTATTATGGTCTAACTTTTGTCTTTATGGGCCATATGCATTGTGTATGCTTTATTTATTTATTTTTAGTCATACTCCCTAAATCCAAAGAAATTAGTTATAAAAGACAAATATAAAAAAAAAACATGCTGATTAAATTAAATGGCGTAATATGTTTAAATAAATACTTTATTCTACAAGGATTTAATGCATGACGTGTTCGAGATTTATTAATATAGGCATGTGTTTCAAAACATGCAGCTCTGAGTAATATCTCATGGAATTTATGTTCGCTGTCCATATAAACGCAATGAGACCTGCATATGGTCATATTTATAGTTTTTGACCTGCCTGAGCATCACGAATGCACCGACACAGGTCTAATAGCTGCCTACATGATGCGCGAGCAACATACCTGCGATTTATGCTGCTGTCCATCCTCGAGTTCTGAAACACTGTTCATGATTTTCCATCGATCATTTACCATTCTCTGGAATCCTTACCATCCGAGAGTTGTTTTCATGGGCATGAGGAGAGAACGGGACTGTCAGTCTTAAATTCCAGCATCCAAGAAAGAGAAAAAGGAGACAACACAACAGTCTACGGGAACTAAAACTACTTCACAAGATGATCCGCACAAACCTACGGAAAACCGGGGCACAGAACTAGAGATCCACACTCATTTTGTAAAAGACAAGTATACGTACTTCAAGGGACTTGTCCCTAACACCCAAAGAGAAATAAACAAGAAAATGCAGTCCGAGAGCAGATCCTCAACGCACTCAAATGCTGAAGGTGTGACGTTTTGCGGATGATGGTTTCCGTTCGTTGGCAGGTATTCCTCCTCAGATATAAAACTTTCCTTGTTCAGTCTGTGAGACACAAAAAAGACGCGAATTTAGATAATAAACCATAAAGTTATGCGAAATATCTCTGTGATGGGCGTCCGTGCATTTGCTTCATTCCTGTAGTGTAAGGACACGTTTGTGGTGGAGAGCTCCTGAAAACCGCCCCCCTCCCTTATCTTGCGCTTACACCGTGTCTAATAGCGATGTCCGATTCGTTCTTTCAGAATCGGATCTTCTCGATAAACCTTTTGAACCGGTTCAGTGAACTATTCTCACCTCAGTAGACTGAAGTAGTCACGAGTGAACAACTCCGACTCATTCAAGCAGAAAGCGAACATGTCCAAATCACAATAAGCCAAGAACCGACAAGTGAGCTGACAGTTAAGAACATTGGGATCGAGGATTTTTTATGTTTGGTGAGAAAAGATACAAATAAAAATCTTTATAAGCCTTAAAGGGTTAGTTCACCCCAAAATTAATAACTCACCCTCATGTCGTTCCAACCCCATAAGACCTTAAGATATTTTTGATGATATCAGAGAACCATCTGATAACCGAAAATATTCCAGATCCACAAACGTTGTAAAAACAGTCCATGTGACATCAGTGGCTCAACTTCAGTTTTGCGAAGCTAGGAGAATCCTTTTGTTGCGCAAAGAACACAAAAATAACACAATTTAGTCAACCATTCTTCTCCCCTGAATTACATCTTCGCCATTTTAGAGAATATCACAACACATACACATGCTTTAAAGTATTTGATGTACAGTTTCAGCCTCGTTTACATCCAGGGGAAAGCATGTGCATGTACTAAAATGGTGGAAGAAGTAAGTCAGGGGAGAAGAATGGTTGAGTAAATTATGTAATCATTTATAAAAATAAAAAAGTATTCTCCTAGCATCGCAAAACGGAATCTGAGCCACTGGTGTCACTTGGACTGAGGTTTTTACTACGTTTTTGGATCTGGGATCATTTCAGTTGCATTGCTGTCCTATGGAGGGACAGATGGCTCTCTGATTTCCTCAAAAATATCTTTTTTCAGAAGATGAGCGAAGGTCTTATTGGTTTGGAATGACATTAGAGTGAGTAATTATTGACAGAATTTAGATTTTTGGGTAAACAAACCATTAAACAGACTTATGTTCACCAGTTAGATCAACATAAACAAATAAAGAACAGATACATACTGTACTATGTACTGAGCTATCGCATGTTGCATTAGCGTTTACATCATTACACAATTGTAAAATGTGTATTTGCTCTTGCATTCTGCAGTCACCTACAGTACAATAGGACTACTGGCTGTTTACTGTTCTTGAACAGATTGTACTCTTGCACTTGTCTGACCAATGTATTTTACAAACACCACTTCATGGCACTGAGGCTTACAGATGTAGAGTAAAAAAACATTTTGAGGGTTGTTTTGAGGTCATTGTGTTCCGTTTCCTGCAAGCAGCATCTCTTTGTTTAAAGTCAGCATTACATTGATCATCACTGCCACATGCAACCACACATGCACACTCTTTTTACACAGTTGTCACATTATTTAAACAATATTTTTGCAAATCTGCAGATAATGTTTTTGCAGATTTCGCAGCAAAAGAAGTCTGTCTGGGCCAAGTTATCAACATCTTTTCAAGTCTGTCACAACAAAATGAATCTGAAATTATGACATCCATTTTAGTGCTTTACTACAAATGTGTGAAACAAAACTCAACTGCAAACTGTACCATTGTATTGCCATAGTACACAGTGCTTTGTATGTGTATTAAGAATGGTGTGAGTCAGCATGGCATTGGTACTAGGCTACCAAGTTAACAGATAAGCCACCAAAATGAAACTTGCTTGGATGTCAAGTCTGTAACAGGCAGGTGTGTTTGAGAAATCCATTTCAGGTAGTTTAAAAAATGAGAGCAACTATTCTGTCAGCTGGTAAACAAGCTGCCATTTGTGCTGTGAAAACTATGCCAGGAGGTGTTCAGAACACTGCAGAAAACTCTATTTGTCCTTCCTTTGCACTCCAGCTACAGCAAGTAAGCATCCATGAGCTTTCAAAAAGGGTTTCAGCTTTTAGTGCTGTAGAATTTTCAGTGAAACAGATCAGCAAACTGTTAGTTCATACTGACATGTTCCAGAAATGCTTTTGTTGCCTGTTTTATAATCATCCACCCTCATCGGGGGAAGCTGCACTAATATTAATTCTACATTTTTTAGCATGAGCTTCAAATGTCAACATTCATTTTGAAAACATAGCTTAATGAACATCCATTCAGCCTGCAATGTGTGCAATCCAGGCACAAGTAACAGTAACCAGCTCCTTCATTTGTGTGCTTGTCAAACCTTTTTGAGTTAGCAGAGCTGGAAACACAAGCAACTGAGAGTTGCCCTTCGTCAAAAAGCAGCCTTCTGCAAATAAAAAGACTCTAAATAAGATGCTCCAAAAATGAAGGCTCCAACAGTAGCTTGGTAAAATAGGCTACAACAAGATGCATCTCCCTGACAACTCAAAAAACAGTTTTTGTTGTTTATAGGCTTACCAAAAAATGAATCTATTTTTAAAGGTATAGGTTGCTGCACAAAATGTATTTATGTTACACATACACTGACCGGCCGACCACAACATTAAAACCAACTGGATAAAATTGTAACGAGCCACCAACACAACTGACTTGTCAAGGACACTACAGGTCCTCTCAACGTGTCCTGTGGTCTCTGGCATGAATACATTAGCAGTAGATCCCTAAAATTCTGGGAGATACGAGATGGGGCCTACATGATTCAGATTTGTTGGTCCAACACATCCCTTAGATGCTCAATCAGATAGAGATCTGGAGAATTTGGAGGACAAGGCAACACCTTCAACTGTTCCTCAACCCATCCCTGAACAATTTTGGCATAGTGCATAATTCTGCTGAAAGAAGTCACTGCCAAATTTTAAAATGTGACTTATTGACAAAATAGTCACTTCCTAATTAAATGGCACTATAAATAAAATGTAGAAGTCACTGAATATATTAATATTCATACTGTATATAATAAATTACTAGTGCCTAGTAAGCAAGCAGACAAAAAAACCCAAAATGCTACTATTGCTTTCGGAGGTGGATGCCTGCTGTTTGGTAACGCAGTTGTGTAAAACAGTTCTAGGAGGCAATTAAACACAAATACTTTGACGACATGATGCTTGGGCATTTCAGAATGACTGTAACCACATTTCAGATGCTGTGAAATGAGTTAGTGGTTAGTCAGGTTTTGTGTCCCATAGTGCAAAGTCACATCACTTCGATGTGCATCAAGGAATTTATCTGGCAATCTCCCGTTATTCAAAAACAACCTCCAGCAATTGTAAAAACTTTTTTCTCAATTAAGCGATTTTAATTTGGTGTTTCCATCACTTATTTCTGAAGTGATACTTCAAAATGTGCATTAAAACAGGGTGATGGAAACACAGCTACTGCCATTTGTTATGAAGCGCAGTTTGTGGTGTGCAGCAATCTATAGGCAGGTGGTACTTGTCAAAGTAACATCTACATGAATGCCTGGAGCCAAGGTTTTCCGCAGAACATTGTAGGTTGTAGTCTGTATGCAAAACTTTACAAAACTTTGTTTTTACTACATCGCTGTTGTTTAAATGTAGACCTTGTCAAAGTCACTCAGATCTTTTGGCTTTCCTATTTTTACTGCTTCAAAAAAATGAAATTCAAGACCAGACTGTTCACTTGATGCCTAGTACTGTATATCCCACCACTTGACAGGTGCCATTGTAACAATGAAATCAATGTTATTCACCTCACCTGCCATGAGGTTTTAATGTTGCAGCTGATCTGTTTATGATCCTCCAAGACACATTAGAGATGGTCGTTCCTTATTCAAACACAATCTTGAGAAACAGCTACAGAGATTTTCTCTATTGAAGTAGACAAGAGCTGTACGGTTGGAAAGGCGTAATGTCCGGAGTCTGTTACAAATATGGTTGAACGAGGTTCAACGGATTCATATGGAAGCCCATTTCTGCCACTGAATAAAAAAGAAAAAAAGGTTATTGCAATTTTTTATCTTACAATTCTGACTTTTTTCTCAGAATTATAATTATCTCAGAATTATCTCAGAGTTATAAAGTCACAATTGCGAGATATAAGTCAGAATTGTGAGTTCTAAAGTAAGAATTGTGAGTTCTAAAGTCAGAATTGCGAGATATACATCCAAGTGCACACACACAGCAGTGAGAAGTGCTCAAGGGTCTCACCTCAGTCATGGAATTGAAGGTGGAGAGAGAGCTGGTTATTCATTCCCACCACCTACAATCTCTGCCGGACCTGGGACTTAACCCTCAACCTTTGGGTTACAAGTCCAACTCCCTATCCATTAGGTCATCCATTTTTTTGCCCCCACAAAAAAATTATTAAAATTAAAAGAAGCAATACAGGAGACCTATATGGCCTGTATATGCACATAAATGCAATTTTGCCTATATGTGGCATATATATGCATATATTCAGCATATATATTATCACATATGTGCATATATACTGCATATAGGTTTCACATATGCGCGTATATCCTCATATAGGTTCTTTCCATGTGGGATAAAGTCAGAATTGTGAGATATAAAGTCAAAATCGTGTGAAACAAACTCGCAATTCTGCCTTTTTTCTCAGAATTGTGAGATATAAATTCTCACTTTATATTCTGACTTTATAACTTGCAATTGTGAGTTTGTATCACACAATTTTGAGCAAAGTCAGAATTGTGAGATAAAAAGTCACAATAACCGTTTTTCATTTCTTTATTCAGTGGTGGGAACAACTTCCATAGATTCACCTTAAAGGGTCTAAACTGACAATTGCGACACAGATAACGCATATTAATTACTAACAAACTATTTTAGTACTTATAAGCCTCTATTTTTTGCATGAGCCTAAAAAAATAAAATATTCAAATGCGAAGACAGGACCTCAGCTAGAACAACTTCATTTTTTTCGCTGATTGGCTATAAGTAATTGACAGTTTTGTTCAAAGCACAAAAAATACATATCAAAACCATCGTTATTATTTAGTAAAATGAAAAACATGATTAAAATTAATCAAAAGAGCAAACTTACTTCAAATTCATTTTTTCAGTGCTGAAGGCAGACGCAAAATGAGCTTCTACTCCAGAAATAACCAAATTAGTCTTAATTTATCAAAAGTCCTCAAGGGGTTTGGGTAAAAATCAGAGCTGGCAAGGGAATAAAGGGGAAACTCAAGAAACTAGCTCAAAAACCCACAATCAATCAAGCAGTCAGTCAATAGACCAACCGCTTTGTCGATATGTTGTTTGTCTACCTGTCCATTTACCTCACATCCATCAACCCACTTGCTGCTGTCATCGGAGTTCTCCGTCTTTCTCGCCTCCTCTTTCACCCTCCAGATCTGTCGATCTACCTCACTGTTTTCTCTCCTTTTAGGCCTTACATTAGAAATTCAAGTTACAGTGTTATGTTCTCACTTGAGTCGCTCCTCTGCACTCTAGACGTCAGATGTTGACAGTGTAATTGGCAATTACTTGCCATTTTGCTTTGATCCACATTTTTAACCTTTCAATACACAACATTTACTGCAAGGTTATTTTCCTTTGAATATAAGGATGCATGATTTCTGTAGTAAATTATAACCTCAGAGTGGACCGCAATAATGGCCTATCATATCATCAGCCTTAACATGGATTTATCTTCACATGTCCTCTTGTGAAACTAATAAACCACTGAGGTCAAGGTGAAACAAGGGATCTCAGCTGCACTAATATCATTTTAGAAACTTAATACAAAGTAAATGTGCTTTAGGACACCCAACAAATGACTGTAAACTCATTCCTTTATTGTTGCAATTTGATATTCATATTTAATGAAGGAATGCATCTGCCTTTGGCTTTCATACACCACCAGTGGCCCATATACATAATGGTTTTAGTTAAACTAATTATTTATAGATGAGTATGTATATTGTACTTATACCTTATGATATGGCTATTAATAAGATTACTACATATACATATATAGTGAATATACAACAATACAGCAATAACATCAAGTAGTTGGTGTTGAGATAATACTGTATATACAGTACCATATTTTGATGACTGATATATATATATATATATGACCCTGGACCACAAAACCAGTCTTAAGTCACTGGGGTATGCATACATTGTATTGGTCAAAATAATTATTATTATTCATATTTTTCTTTTATGCCAAAAATCATTAGGACATTAAGTAAAGATCATATTCCATTAAGATATTTAATACATTTTCTACTGTTAATATATCAAAACTTAATTTTAAATTTGAAAATGTGAGTTTCTGAATATTTTGACTTTTTTTTTTTTGCACCCTCAGACTCAAACAAAAAGTTGTATCTGGGCCAAATATTGTCCAATCCTAACAAACCGTACATTTTGTGACCCTTTTGTGATCCAAGGTCACACACACACACACACACATATATATATATATAGTATGTGGAGATAGGATATTTATATATAATCTAGTGCCATCAAACTAACTAAGTTTTTCTTTACACAATTGATGTGTTTATGCTGTGTTTATTTATTATATTTATATTAAAACAGACATGTACAGTATATATTTTGAAAGTATTTACATGTAAATGCATTTATATATTTAATATACAAACATAACATATTTTCATTAAATATATAAATGCATGTGTTTGTATTTATATATACTTAATAAATATACACAGTACATACCAGTATATTATGTAAAGACAAACTTTTATTTTAAAAATGAATAGAATCAGATTAGTTCTTTCTAAGTATGTATACAGTATCTATCTATAAATCGTCATTATATGTTTTGCAAAAAACATGGTTTCGAGAGGATCGTGAACACAGTAATCACCCGCGGCTGGCAGCCGATTTCCTAATCAAGCTCGTCCAATCATATCACTTTCCTTTACTATAAAATAACCCAGTTTCCATGTTCCCACATCTTGCCTTGATCATATCCCTCCTCCTCCCCTTCGCCTCCTTCCTCATCATACCTCACACCCGGGGGCAGGCGGCGAACGAGCCAAACGCCGAACCCTCACCCTCGCTAGGGTTATATTCCCTAGGGTTCGGAGTCCGCCGCTCTCCCGGCTCGCTCCCCAGTCAGCTTGCCAAATTTGCGCTTATTTCACTCTAATCTGATTACCAGGAAACGTGAACTCTTGAAACAGTATGCTATATACAGTACCATCATACTGTAGCACCAACTACTTGATGTTATTGTTGTATGATTTGAAGCGTGCTATATGACTGCAATGGACTACGTTCACACACCTCCCTAGACCTGCTAAATAAGAAGGGTCAGAAATAGAGACAAGATACCGATCATCTATGTAAACCTCATATATCAATGTGTTTTTGTGTAACTCCCTGTCTACAGCTGTTATTAACATCTGCCCGGGTTGATCTGATTACAAGAAACCTGCTGAAATAGAATGCCGTTAACATGCATCTCTGGTGACCGCATTAGTATGTCACTGCATATTGATATTAGATGTTTTGTGAAAATATATATGTATGGGTTGTTTTCTATTAGAGCAGAAACTAGTTCTTTTCTTAGACACAATGATTACATGTTGCATGACTTGGAGGTCCTTCAAAAGCTGCCTGTGTTGCATTAGCATTTATATTACAGATGCAATGTGCCCATAACAACATCCAAAAACGGTTTCATTGACCAGATCACACTGTGTTTCCAAGACACCTGCGTTTAGCTCTGCCCGCTAATTGATACATTTTAATGCCAGGTGTAAATGGGGCATATGAGTGGTTGTTTAGGAAATGGAAGTAATGGATTGTTAAGACGTGGCAGGCCAAATCATACTTTTTGTCATTAGTGTCAAAAATGTGTTATGTCCAAGGGACAGAGAGCATTCACTTATTTACCCCATTAGGCGACGGTAGAGTGACCAAAGCAACAGACAGTCCTGCAGCAATGGCCTGTTGTGCTGCCACCTGGGAATATCATAATGGTCCTGCGTTTCGGCTTCAGGTAGGAGGTTCAGAAAACAGCCAAATTGTGAAAATGCCCATCTGTCATGTCCCTACGTTTATATGCTAGGGAACAAGAGAGGCTTAAGGAGTGATGGAGAGAGATATACAGGTAGAGAGGAGATAATAAAGCGAGAATTACAGGGTAGACATAGGTGGGTTTTAGAACAGAGCCACTGGATTACTTTGAGGATATCTACTCCAACAATGAGTATAATAGATCTTTTAAAGTGCTTCCTACAGCAGTTATCAGAGCTAAATCACAACCTATTAATGAACCATTAGCCGTTTAAGATTGAAAAATGATGCGCTTCTGATACAGAGAAAAGTGCCAGTCTCTAGACTTTCTTTTCACTGTATAAATAAAAGAGCAAATTGCAGATGAGTGAAGACAAATAGGCAGATGAAAATGGTAATATTGCATTAGGGAGGCTGTTGCAGATAACTGCAACTGTTGCAGAGTGTGAAAAAGAGGAGATTTGGATTAATCGCTCGTGGAGAGGGGAGCGATCAGTAAGCAGGGCGCAGTGATGGTAGGTGGATATGCCGCATTTGGCTGTTTCAAGTCATTTAAACCTTCCGTTTGAAAGTGTGTGTCTTCTAGGAGTAAACACATGCCTCTTGCATTAAAAAGTTTAATACTTAAAAAAAACCCAATAGTAATAACCACATATCCAATGCTTGTCAATCTAATCAAATTGCACCTTGGAAGTTGGAACACATAAAATATAGTTATTTCGGAAATAATAATGCTGCTCTTTTCCATACGACACTGTAAAAAATGGATAAAAAAAATAAAATTACAGAAAAATACTGCCAGCTATTTTATGGACTTTTCTGTTAACTTTAAAATACAACGCAATGCAGTGTAAAATACTGGTAAAAAACCTGTAAAAATAATAATAATAATCATACAGTGCATAGTGCCCTATCTTTACTGTTTGTTTAAGTGAATCACAGTTTTTAATGGTTTTTGTAACATTGTTTTACCCTTTTTTAACTACACTTACATAAAGTTACAGATTTGATAAAATATAAAAATGAAGTTACACGTTAAGGTGTCCTTGTTACACATTACATGTACTTACTATTATAATATCAATAAATAGTGCATAATTACATGCAAGTAACCCTAAGCCAAACCTAAACCTAACCATATAAGTACACGTAGGTAATTAATATCACTCAGTACTGAAATATATAATTACACTGTAACAAGGACACAAGATAAAGTAACCAGAAATTATTATAAAAATATTATGAAAAATAAAATAGATTTGATGCATTTAGAAAGACTGCTGAACATTGAAATTGTTAAATATAACATAAAATCAAAATGAAAATTCTTATTTTTAGGGAATCTGTCTGTGTTTATTCTAAAGGTATTATCTGTATACATTTAGCTTGTCATTTTTAGTCAGAAATAATAAAAAAATCTGAATAATCTTAAAAATTAAAGTCAAAACCTGCACTCATTTTCTCATTTGTGAAGCTGAAAAAAGACAAATTTCCATTTCATGAGCCATTTATATATATATATATATATATATATATATATATATATATATTTAACGAACCTGGACAACAAAACAAAAAAAAAGTTTTTTGAAATTGAGATTTATACTTCATCTAAAAGCAGAATAAACAAGCTTTGCGTTGATTTATGGATAGGATGTTAGGATAGAACAATATTTGGCCGAGATACAATTATTTGAAAATCTGGAATCTAAGGGTGCAAAACATCAATATATTGAGAAAATCACCTTTAAAGTTGTGAAAATGTCCTTAGCAGTGCATATTAGGCTATTGAACAGAAAAATAAGTTTTGGTATATTAACGGTAGGAAATGTACAAAATATCTTAATGAAACATGATTTTTGGCATAAAAAGAAAAATGTATAAGGTTGACCCATACAGTGTATTTTTGGCTATTGCTATAAGAAATAAACACACACATATAAACACATACACGCATAGGCGCTCTGTCGAACTAACGATTTCTACGAAAGGCTTCGTTTGAATTCGGGATAGATTGAATCAAGGCCTCAAACTATTTTTCACAGTTTAAATTCAATGGCACAAATTACGCCCTCTAATATCCCAAAGGTGACAAGCAGGAAGACAAGAGAGAGACAGCGTAATGCGACAGTTGTGTGACGAGCGTGTGGGGTGACAGAAATCTCAAATGGGGTGGCGAGGGAGGACGCTGCCGGGCTGCAGCACTGACAGGGCTGACACCGCCTCATCAGGCTTGCATTTTATACTCTATTTGTGCTGAAACACTTCAGTGGGTTTGTAAATAGGCAATTATTTCCGAAAGCAGACAGAGCCAAGGATTTTCACATTGACAGCTGCATTGAGTTTATCGAGTGTATTAATAGAGGAATGTCATGCATAAGGTGTGGTGGTCTAAGACATCATAATGACCCTAGTCTCACAATGGCTTTACCTCAGTCAGAGGCCTGAACAGAAAACCAAAGGAGTGCTTGTGCTAATCTCACGGAGCAACGGTGCATTCATGAGGGGTTACATGGCACACAAGCAGAGTATACGTGTGTATAAGTGCTTTCTGAGCTACAGGCTGTTTTATAACCCTTCTGAAATGCAGTTAGCTACCATGATGATATACAAATTTTGCTAAGCAAAGATTATCACTGGTAGCTTTGACAGCATTTCCAAGGCCGATTTGCCACATTATGTGGATAAAGAGAAAAAAAAGAGACATAAGATATGTAATAGTAAACATAAAAAAAGTTTATTTACTTACTGTCAGGTTAAATCTAGATTAAAGACACATCTCTTTACTCTGGCTTACACATAACACACTGATTCTACACATTTATTCTAGTAATCAAATCCATTAAAGGATTGTTGGGCTGCATTAATTAGATCACATTAGAACACTCCCCTTAACACACGTTGTACTCGTTACATCGTAAAAAAATAGCATCTTCGCTTATATTAGTCTGTCTCTCTTTTATTCTGTTTCTCAGTCCGTATCCAGATCAGATGGTGTATAAAGAGATGATCTTCACCGGCGACCAGAACACCTAGATGAGCTCCGGACAGATCACTGGAACCATATGCACAGACACACACACACACACACACACTATAAGTCCTTTACACAATCTGAGATGTGTTTAAAATTGAACTGGAAATTAGGTGCTGGGTGTCCAGCCAGAGGAGAACTGGCCCCAACTAAGCCTGGTTCTCCCAAGGTTTTTTTTTGATTACAATTTAATTAAATATAATTATTTTCTATTTTAAAAGCATCATTACTCCAGTCTTCAGTGTAACATGATCTTTCAAAGATCATAATAATATGCTGATTTGCTGCTCAAATTTTTTTTTTATAAATTTGTTGATAAATAGGACATTCAAAAGAACAGCATTTTAATAAATATAATAACATATTTTGCAACATATAAAACCTATCTGTTGATCTATGTAGTGGATTCTTGTTTATCTTTTTATCTTTAGATTACATTTTGTATATTTTTTCCGGCACTTTTTTCTTTATAAACATTTCTATACTTGATCAGAGAGACAACATGACTAAATGACTAAAAAGCATAAAATAATGAGGCATGATGAGAAAACAAATGAAAATATGACTAATGCAGCTGCAGTATCTTGATTGAGTGTAATTCTCAATCAAGCTTTTTTCCCATCAACTGCTGCAAAAAATGAGAAAATATTAACTATGCGTCTATAGGCTATAAAAATAATAAGCTATATTTTAGTTTCGTTATTGTCACATTATAATTTTGCCAAATTGATGTGTTGATACATCAAATATTACATATGAAATTAGCCTTTAAAAAAATTAACCAGCTATATTATTTCATTTTCCATCATCATCACTTCCATCACAGAATGCTATTAAAACATGTTGAGATGTGATGAAAATTACACTGCAATGGAAAAACAACTAAAATTACAGAACTCGTACACATCAGTGAGGAAAAAAAGCTACTATGGTACAGAAATATTTTGCTAAGCTAATAGCATTGCTACTTTTCAACAGTTCTGCCAGACTCTACATGTCACACAGTCTCGCTCTTATGCCTCAGGGGTTTGCGGCCCACCGTTGATGCATTACAAACACGCAAACCTAGTTTCCATTAATCTGCTATCGACAGATCCCATCTGTGAGAATTAAGACCCTGCTCAAACTCTCATTATCACATGAGACAGGGATTCCGGATGTTTGCATGCGTGTTTGTGCTTTCTCTCTCTCTCTCTCCACTTCGGTTTTCAGATCATTTCAACCCGAATACTTCACAAAGGAAATTTATCAAATCACTCACAGCTTCCCTTTGACAAGCGTCCAATGAAAGCCCCAGACTACATTTAGTCATGCTGCAATGGAGATTAAGCATTGGATTGCGTCGCCGGATGCGGTGAAAATGATCATCTTCAGCATCTTTGTCATACAAAAAAAAGCTTACCGTTGCAAAATCACAGCTGTTTGTAAACCAATAGGAGTAACTCTGGGAGATTAATGTCATGGCTGCTATTCAAAGCATTAAAGTCTGAACCGAAAAAGTTAAACAGAGATGTTAAAGGTCAAAACAGATATCAAAAAGGAAATGACATTGCAAAATCACTGAAATACACTGCTCTATTAGGCCCAAAGCACTTGTCTGTAGATTATATTGTGTTTCTGTGAGTGGGAGATTACTGCAGGAAAAAGCTAACAGATTTCTGGTTAAAAAAATAAAATGTCTCAACTGGAAACTCATGAGTTTCTTAAAGAGATTGTTGACACAACAAGAAAGAAAGAAAGAAAGAAAGACAGAAAGAAAGAAAGAAAGAAGATTCTGTCATTTATTCACAATTGCAGTGTTAAGGACCAAAAAGAAACAATATAAAAGTAGTATTTATGACATCTGCAATATGTCAAAAAGGTAACTTTAGAGAAAAATAAATTGCAATTATTTTGTTGCAATGAAATATCACAAATACTGCATAATGTTTCTTTTTATTATTATTATTATTAATAAAATTGAAAGTTTATAGTGACAATGATAAAGTAAAACAAAACTGTATGGTAACACTTGATAATTAACTATTACTTTTTCCTCAATAAATTCTTAATTTGCTGCTTGTTAATAGTTACAGTAGTAAGGTAGTTGTTAAGTTTAGGTATTGGATAGCATTAGTGATGCAGAAAAAAGTCATGTAGAATAATGTAAGCATTAATGTATGCTGAATTAGCACTAATAAATGGCTAGTAATATGAATGCTAAGAGGCAACTAATACAGTAGGTGTAACCATAAAATAAAGTGTGTTGCCAGTAGGGTTTATGACATCTGTAATATGATAAAATAGACAATTTTAGGTTGCAACAAAATCTCAAATACTGTATACACTGTATGCCTTTATTACAAATACTTATTTATTTCATTGTGACTACCAAATAAAAAATACAAATAACGTCTAGGTTACAACGGTAACCCTCGTTCCCTGAAGGAGGGAACGGAGACGTTACATATGGGATCTCGCATGA
>JAUMHI010000046.1:3808549-3853661 GCA_032359435.1 Enteromius unitaeniatus
CCAAAAGACTCGAAGGCGATTGGTCTCTCATGCGAGATCCCATATGTAACGTCGAAGTGAACTCGACTGAAGGGGAAAGTAAAGATATTTCTGTAGTTTAGGGAGTACAACAACAGCATTATTGAGTTCAATTCATGTAATAAGTGATAAAATGTATCGGTGAATGCAATTTACAGTAAGTCCTTTTAAAAGTATAAATGTTGAGGTTGTCGATGTTTAGCTTGCCTTAGTGCCTTTTTTGATTTAAGACCCACAGAAAGTAAATAATGACTTGACTTAATGCATTTGTGTGATCGCACACACAGAAATATGACTTGAAATATAGCCACGTGGCATTTTTATGGTGGATTTTTGTCAGTTACTGAGTTTTACACAGAGTTATCGTAGCAACACTTGAAGATCTGAAGATGTTTCTATAGCTCAAGCTATACAGCAATGATTCTAACAACTCGGTCATGCGTTTGACTCGCAAGTGACATAATGACTGATAAAAATGTGTACTCAGAATGCAATGTATGGTAAGTACTGTATATAACTTTGGTTGAAAGTATAAATGTAAGCTGATGTCTGACTTGCAGTATACAGTAAGTGCCACATTTAATTTGAGAGCTGCAGTGATGGTTAAATAATGACTTGCAATAGGTTTGTGTTTGTGTGTTCGGTCACACACAGAAATATACGACTTTACAAGACTTGAAATATAATCGAATGGCATTTTAATCATGGATTTTTATCAGTTACTGAGTTGCACACAGAATTATTGCAGTCCGTTCTGTGTGTGTGTGTGTGTTTCAATCGAAATATCAGCATTTAAATATATAAATATTAGTGAAAATGACTAAATCTTAATTTGTAAGTGAACAAACAACACTCTGAAAAGGTCCATGTGTAATTTTTTTCTGTTAAAAATAATTCTCTTATCTGCTGGTGCAGACGTATGTAAATGTACAGTATTTCACTTGTGATCTATACTATAGCAAAAAGAATAAAAGAAAGAGAAAATAAAACATTCTTACAAAAAATATATAGCCTGATAAATAATAATCTTCATTTCCACCGTGACTCAAATTAAATATAGCTTGGAAACAAAGCTAAAGATGTTGTTTATAGCTCAGGCTGTAAAGCAATAGCACTAGCATTGTCAAGGTCATTAGTTTGATTCCCTGGAAATGCATGAACTAATAAAAATGTACTCTGAATGCAGAATACAGTAAATTGCTTTAGTTAAAAGCATAAATGCTGGTGTTCTAATTAGCAACTTGCAGCACAAGTGCAATATATCATGTAAGAACTGCAGTGAAGTGAAGATTTAGGGTCTGTGTTATCACACAGGCGTAAATATATGACGTTAGAATACTTGAAATATAGTCACAAGGCTTTTTTATGGTAGATTTTTGTCAGTTGCTGACTTTTACGCTCAGAAGTATTGTTGAAGAGAAACATTCTGTGCTTTTTGTGCATTGAGAACGTCAGCACACAAGCTTGAAACCACATGAGGGTGAGTAAATATGACAATACTTTTTTTGGGGGGGGGGTGAACAAACTGTCCATATGTCATTTTTTTCTATGTTGAAACACTTTCTTATATCTGTGGAAATGTCTGTAAATGTATTCCACTGGTGCCCTATAGCGAAAACAGAAATGAAAGAAGAAAATAGAAGGTGAAAGACTGTCAAGACTGTCTTGCAAAATATATGTATTTTAAGTCAGACTTTTGACACCAGTAAATGACACAGGACAATTGCTTACTCTCACAGAACTCTAATACCCAAGAGTATCTATTTGAGACATTATCACAGGAGATAAATAAAAAGGGCTGAATAAGAATGACAACGGTGCACAAAACCCACTCACGACTCTCAGGACCAACAAACACTGACCTGTAATTTAGAGCCAATGGATGGGGGTGGAGAAACACAGCATCTGATGCTTATTTCACATGTATGGCTTGGATTCAACCATGAATCTCAGGACGCCTAGCTGGATTGCCATAATTATATTTCCATTTCTCAGAGTCAACAAAGAGCATCTTAAATGGCGGCGATTGAATCTGAGGGCTTTTATTAATGCGCACTTCTTTTGAAGTAAAGAAATGCACTCAGATAAAGAAAATAAGCACTATTTCCGGTTCGTAAAAGGACGAGAATGGCATTTTAAATCAATCAAGGCTGCTTACCTGTTGATATAACACAGGGAGCACTGGACTTTCAGCCCTCACTGGTAATGGGAGCGAACGAGCAGATGGTGCCCCAGATGGAGCTTCTCTGGACTGGACATTTCAGCAGGAGGGAGAGCATTTTGTGTCACCTGATGGCGCGTGTGAGAGAATATGATTCTGGAAGACATGATGTGACACCACAACATTAGGCAGAGTATCTCAAAATAATGACAGGCCCTTTCATAATGGGTAGTGGCTGTCCTATCATGCTCGAAAACATGAAAGTGTGGACATGAGAGGGTCATGTTTTATCAGAACACAGGGCACTGGAACTGGAGCAGTGCATGGTATCCCACTGTAATATTAGACAACATTTAGCTTATAGGTTGCCTTTTTTATGGTCCTGTGCATTTAATATATTACATGTAGTGCTGTCAATCAATTAATCCTGATTAATCACATCCAAAATAAAGGTTTTTGCTTACATATATAACATATAATAATATTTTTAGATATGGATATATATTAATATAAATATTAATATAGACATGTAAATACATGTAAAAAGTTTCAAAATATATATTGTATGTGGATGTATGTATACATATATATACATAATAAATATACACAGAACACACACATATATTGACAGTAAAACTGTAAAATTGTGAAAATAACTGTTCTATTTTAATACATATTTTAAAAGCAATTGACCAAAGCCAGTCTTAAACGCTGATTTGTTGCTCAGAAATATTATTAAATATTACATATTAAATAGTAAATAAATATTATTATCGGTGTTGAAAGCAGTTGTGCTGCTTAATTTTTTTTTGTGAAAACGGATACATTTGTTTGTGGATTCTTTGATGTATATGAAGTTCAAAGAACATTTTGTAACATCTTTATTGGCCCTTTTGATCAATTTAATCCATTCTTGCTGAATTAAAATATTAATTTCTGTCATCATAGAAAATGATTTCGAGAAACTATTTGACAACGTATTTGCAAAATTAACTGTGCGTTATCCCTAAAATAATTTTTTTTACATTTTTTTGCTCTACATATTTACATTTAGTGTCAAACGTATATTTCCTGTTTAGTGTGAAGTTAAAGCAAACTAGTTAAAATGCATATACAATTAATATTTACAACATATGGAAAAGCATTTAGCAGCTGTCAAAATATTGTGTTACTATCATATCATCTGTTATTATTATGCATTATTTGAATAGATAATGCAAAGATGATTAAGATGCTAGTAACATCAATTGTTTTTCCAGTGTCTGAGGACTGCATTTTAAAGATCTGGTATACCCTTTATCTAATCAAAACTAAAAAAGAAAATTTGAATTTAGCCCCGAACTAACAGCTTTTAGTTTACTACTGGGAATTGAAGCGATTATATTAACATAATAAAAGGAAAGCTGCTTTTAAAAATACTAAAATATAATTTCTAAGTACTCTTCCTTGCAAGCTTTGCTTTGCATTGCAACACAAATAACAAGAGTATTCCTCATGAAATGCTATTTAAGATATTGATGTATAAATCTTGGAATATAAAGCTCAATATCTGCTTAATATTTTATTGCAGAATAACTACTGTGTAGTAATTGTCGTACTATCAGTTTAAAGGTGTTGTAATCTGGGCGTTTCTAATAATTTTTTTACTGATTAGCCATAGAAAAACTAGATGGGAATAGATGGGAATTATTCCTGGTCATAGTTCAGCAGTTTTATGAACATAAAAATACAGAAACCCATTAATGTCCTTAACTAAGGTACTTTCCTATCAAGATGTCAGCTTTGAAAAGGTGAAATTCGTGTCTCTCTGACAGATTGTTATGCATGGCTTAAACTTGTTAGAGGTTTGCAATGAGATGCTCTCTCCCACACACTTCTGCATATATAACCTAGGTCCTTGTAGACCTGGTTTGTATATTTAGAGTGATTTGAAGTCATTCTGTAGCAACTACCTGCCTGGGGGCCAGAAATGAGGGCTGTAGGAGTCAGAGGTCATTGACGAGGGAGTATTATTCCTTTTTTTTCCTATAATCACTGACACAGACTGTAGCCAGAGCTCCAATCTACATATTCAAACCCTACAGTATGATGACAAGATGCTGTATTCATCTGAAGAACAGAAGCTTATGTGAATCCATGGTAAACACCGAACAACATATGAGCTTTTGATTTCCACTGCTGTCCACACGCTCTCTGAAAAATATAAATAGGATGGGAAAATAGAATATGTACGTAAGATTATAGAATTAGTAATAATATTTACTTTCATAATGGAAAGAAGGATGATGCAAGCAAACCTGTCTCTTGTATTCATGAGAAAAACATCTATCAAAAATCGTTTATACAATCAAAAAGCACATCAAAAAGAAAATGCTTTATATTAGTCAAAAATAATTCAACACATTATTAAAATTTTAAAATTACGTATCACTATCAAGAATTTAATAGACAGATGACTGTCTTCACCAAAATTTTATTAATAATATTATAATATAATATAATAATATAATTTTTTTTGTTAATAAAATTTTGCAACATTTGTAACTTATTTTACATCCTAAGTTCTAAATAATTTTATTTAGTCACATTTATCTAACAAAATCAATATCCATTTACAACACATTTTACTTGTAATAAATCAATTAAAAATTGCATTTAATAATTGTATTAAAATTTATAATAAATTAGCAAATATTATTTAATTTAAATAAATCAATTCAAATAAAATTTTAACAAAATATAAATGTTATTATAATGTATTATTTTAATTAAAAATGTATAAATGATCAAAATGTAATTAATGTCTGTTATCCATTGATAAAAACATCTGTTTGCCTATCTATCATGCAAGCACTCCTTTACTCACAGTTGCTTTTATATTATTTGAAAAAAATGGAGTCAGGTGTAAAGCACAAATCACAGGACTTATTCATGCACACTGTAAAGCATTCCTGCAGCACAAAACAGCTTCAGCCCACGACTGACCTTCATCGTCTTCCTCTGCCTTGAGGTGTGAGCGTTTTACTGTATTTACATACTTCACAGGAGTCAGATGGGAGCGACTGAGCAAGACGACACTTCCTTGGGTTGCTTTTCCTCGGACAGGGGCTGAATATTCTCATGATTTGTTTTGAAAACAGAAGAAGTTCTCTTGGTTCAGGATAAGCTGCATAATTCGGTTTAGATGTTGACACCGAGGCCTCGGAGGAGAGAGGGAGCTAGAGGAAAAGAAAACATTATACACTTTTATGACTCCACGTAAGGACAGCAGAGAAGAGTTTCGGTGTTACATCACCAGCAATAACGTTTTTATTGCCCGTGTCTGACACCAAACAGCACTTTAACAGGTTGATGCAGTCAGCCTCATCGCTAATAACAATGACATCGCTAACGCACATCGCTGTTATTGTTATCATTTACCTAATGAGTGTATAAGCAGACCCAATGCTTGGCAGACAGAGCCCATATTTGAACACAGGAGCTGATTAAGTGTAATTTATACACAATCACTCAGTGGAACCAGAACCTTGTTTATGAGACGGAAATCTGTTCATCTATTTGTGCCAGTGGGAAGCAGAGCGCAGGAAACGCAACTCTGGAAGAGTCGCGCAGATGCCACCGACTCTTGGAATAATACAGCTGCAAATGGAATACCGAGTGTCCCTCGGAGAGCTCTTGTCGCCGAGTCTTTATCTCCGAATAATCTGCTTGGATTGGAAGTGTTTCAGGGCCTCCCGCAGCTACGTGATAAAGAGAGAGAGTGGGGAGAGTGGAGGTTGACAATCAGCCACATGCCGCTCCCAGCAGTGGGCCGGTCTCCGAGGGGAGGCCTGGAGGGAGAGAACATGTATACGTACACACACACACACATTGCGAGCATTCTCAACCACCGCCGATAGTCAAGTCTCTCTCAGCGGTGGGCTCCAAGTGGTCCATTTGTAAGTGCCTTTCCCAGGAGGGAGATATTTGACCAAAAGACCTGGGCTTTCAAGATCAACCAATTGGCAGGGTTCACGGCGGCCTCTTTTAGACCGAGCACGCGCACACTTTTAAGACGATGGAGAAAATGCATTACAGCGGTGTCAGGAAAGTTAAATCAAGTAAAGATCAAGGGGCAAAAAGCATGCCATTTCTCTAAGACTGAAGTAGGAAACAGATTACAGAGATTAAAGGAATCAAACGCATTCAATAGATAGTTTCAACTTTATTCATAACTAAACAAAATTTTTTTTTACTCACCCATACCTGCTTACACACCTTTGATTTCTCTGTGGAATACTGAATATTTTAATTAATATCAAAGATGCATTAAATTGATCAAAAATGACAGTAAAACAATATAAATGAAGTAATGGTTCTTTTAAATTTTAATAAATATTTTCCCTTAATACTATTTGAATGTATTTCTAATTAAATAAATCAAATAAATTAGAGGCTTGAAAACTGTTGGATGGTAGGGTGTTATGATAGTTTAATGCATTTAAAAAAAAAAACTGTATGCAATTAATAATTTCAAGGCCGATTTCACATTGTGGCTGGTTCACTACAGGGAAAATTCTACAATAAACATTTATGGTGATCTCGCACCTTAATAAATATAACCATGTACGCTTTTGAATCATTGGTATCCTTCAAAATTCTTCAGCCAGCCTGGAATAATAGAACAAAACGTCTCTGACATTTTACTTTTAGTGTTCGTTAAATAAGAACTCTTTCTTTGTCATTACTACACCGGGCCACAACGGACCACGAAGAAGGCAATGATGTGTAAATGTAGAATGTAAAAACAAGTTATTGTTGCAGCCAAGTTTCTGAGTAATGAAAATTATGTTTTCCTGCTATATTGAGATCTTTTATCTTAAAGGATCAGGGAGAATTTGATTCTTCATGACCCGCTTTAAATACAGATGCTGAATGATACACCACGGAAAATCAATGATGATGTATAAAATTACAAAACAAGTGAATCTAAGAGACACTAAAACTCAATGCAGAGACACTAATGGCACTGACAGTAAGAAATATCTTGATCCTCATGGTGCACTTAAGATGTTTGTCTGGTAGGACTAGTCTGTCTGAACGAAAACCCTCAGTGTTCCACAGAGCTTTTACTGTGCATATGGCCATGAATTGTTAATGAGTAAAAATGTAATATATTTCTTTGTTTCTGCCTTTTTGGTCAAATATATATACGATATATGTTTTCTTTCCCTCTTGTGTATTCAGAGATATTCAGACAATTGCATTCAGTGCTGTACTCTGCAGCATGAAGTACATTTACAGACTGGTAAGTGCATGTAATCTGGAAAGCACTGGAACAAACTTATTTCAAGTTTAGAGCAAGAATATACAAAGCAGTGTGAATTAAATCTGTATAATAAGAGAATTGCAGAAGTTTCATACTTAGAGTCAAGGATTTAGAAAACCCCATAACCAGAACATCTGAGGAATATACAGTGCAGCTTCATAATTATATCTTCAGACATCTTCAAACAGCTGTCTCCACAATATACATATGCTATCAGAGGGATTCTAGCAACAGCTTTTTTATAGCCGGGTAAATATAGCTTACCCATCACAAAACCCTGAAGAACAATTGCCATCAGTGAACTTGTATTTTATGTTGATTTGACCTCATAGAATCCTACCCCCACATTTACTCGGTCATACGAGTGTAAAGGCTAATGGCTAATACGCAAACTAGCTTGTTTCCTTCTAACATTTCCTGACATCCTCATAATTGCAAATGCATCCAAGCAGATAACATTCACAACTGCACACTAGCCATTTGTTGACCACTGCAGTCTCACATTGCACTATGAAAACGGTACTTTTCTTCATACTGTATGAAGAAAGCACTTTATGTTGAAACAAGAGCATTTGCTAAATGACTTAAATGTTAATGCAAATGCAAATAGGACAGTATAATGTAACACAAGGACACATAATTACAAAATGTTGCACACGCATATATTACAAAAAGGTTGTAGTTAATAAAAATACATCTACAGGGTCTGTTGTGAGCTAATGTGAGAGAAGCTAAATTTAGCATTAATGGAGCGTTTCAGGGAGGTTAAATGAAACCAAGATGACATGCGAAGCTTAGACCACTTTGCATTCTGGTATCTCATTCTCGGCGCTGCATTAGAAGAATTTTGATGTCTAAAAAGCTTTGGCAACACAAACCTGGAACAAAGCAATGGCATTTTGTTTGGGTCATTCAGGGCGAGACTCTCCATCAAATAGAACGGGCCTTTGTTTACCTCTTCAGAGCATCGGGTTTTGAATAATTCATAGACATGCATACAAGAATCATTTGACTCATCAACCGCATTGATTTGCCAAATAGAGGCAATGTAGAAGTATAAACTCAATGACCAATCAAAAGCCTGGATAAGCACTTGGAGTAACTGGTTGAGATTTCTTTTACCTGACAATCAATACATCTGAATCAATGTTGCGTGTGAAATGAGCTTGTTTTAGCCTTTCTATGACACACTTCATATTTATTCTTGGTTCTCTGACAAGCTGGTGGGTAGTTGGTTGGCAACATGCAACCGGCCTATATTCATGTGCTTATAGAAATCTACATAATGGCGCAGGTGCATTACCATCTCAATGCCAATCTCACATTCAAATTAATAATGCATTTGTCAAACAATATCAATGCCACATTCAACATCTGGTCAAAAGTTTGGAATAATTATTTAATAAATTTTTAATTTAAAGTATTCAATGCTCACAAAGTCTGCACTTTTAAAAATTGTGAAATATTATTTAGATTTTATTTTTGTTATTGAAATATATTTAAAAATGCATTCTTCAGTGTCAGGATCCTACAGAGATTATTCTAATATGCTGATTTGGTGCTTAAAGAAAAAAAGTAAGAAATCAACTAATATAAAAAAGTTTTTGCTACTTAATATTTTTGTGAAAACCATGACAAACTACAAAGTAAAAAATAAAATAATATATATATTAAGACACATTAAATTGCTCAAAAGTTACACTAAAGACATGAAAATTAATTTGTAAGCATATTTCACAATTTTACTGCATCACATTTTTGATCAAATAAATAGAGCCTTGGAGATCATGACTTAATCGAAAATTAAAAACTAAATAGTTTAATAGTGTACGTCTAAATTGTACCCAAAGGCTGTGACTGAAGCTATTTTCTTTTAAAGCATCATCCCAATATGTTGTAATAACTATGTAATAACACATGTGAATATGACATAAAAGATTTAGATTGTAAACACGGTAATTAGACACAAGCAAAGCAGCGGACACCTGCTGCTGCGTTCCCTGAGGTCCCATACACATCTACATTTCTCTTTGATCAAGTGATAGTTCTCTGTGTGTTGACCGTACCGTGACACGTAAAACACATAATGCCACCGACCCAGAGGGGAGAAGGTCACACGCTCCAGGCACAGAGTACACAAAACAAGCCCGCATTCAAAACAATGTTTCACCGTATTGCATGATGCTTTTATTGAATAATTGAATGCGTCCCTGGAATGTAAATGTGCAAGAGCAGAATCAATTATCTTACTGCATTTCTGCTGTTTCATGAATTCAGAAGTAATCTTGACTAATTAGTTTGTCTTAGGCTTCTGGATGTTAGAGGAACAAATACTCCTCTATATCGACGCATAAAGTGCTGAATAATTCAGCAAGTCTATTTGACTTGCGGCAATAGTTAACACCACAAGCTTGAGAAGAGTCGACAAATATTCATTGGCTAGTCAAAGGCATGAGTTGTGATTCTACATATATTTATTTCTGGTAAAAGATCATTTCTGGAAAATGTACTGCATATATATTTACGCTTGAGCATTACTCAGACTGCTAAAACAGACTTTTGCCAGTGGCAACGTTCGGAAAGCATCAGATAATAATCATATCATGGAAGTGTCAAATGCGCCACACATGGGAGAGCTAGGAATAGACACAATAATGTACCTTAAAATATTATAATAAAAGGCAGAGAAATGTGTGTGTACTCAAATTGAATTTCAATTTACATTTTTATACACATAGATTGACTGCAGTAGCACATAATATACTTTTTAAAGCACACATAAATCATTCTGCTTTTGGGTAGTCTATATGGTAGTCTATACATCTTGTATTGTTTTTGTGTGTGTAAGTAGAACAATAAAACAATTATTGAAAGAAGGATAGAGAAAAAGATAGAAAGATAGAAGGATAATAGAATAATAGACCATAGCTCATATTTTATTTTATGGTTAACTATATTTTTTGGCTCCATGAACATGAAGTTTTTGTTTTTTTTCTTAAAACAATAAGATCAGATATCTGATCAGATTTGAATTTTTTTTGATTTAGGCAAATTGTGTGTGTTTTGACATGTGTGTAAATGTGTGTTAATTTTGCACAATAACTAAACGCACATGGATTGTTAATCAAAACTGATTAAGTTGATTCTCAGTGAAATTGTCAAACTCTTCACAACTTTAACCCCTTCAGCGGTGAGTTTAAAATATTCCAGTGGTCCCTCCAGAGTAAGTTTTTGTTTTTATTTAGAACGTTATTTAGAACTTTTGCCTTTACTGTTTCCATGGCGACGCGTCTAGCTTGTCACGTGATGGATCTTTTATTGATATGAATAAAACACATCGGCAAATGAAATTTGAATGGGTTGTTATTATTGCTTCCATTGACATCTTTGTGTATTTTACAAGCTCTAAATGTATTATTTCGCTAGTGCTTATGTGTATTTAAATGTCAGAAACCTAAAATAGGCATTGTGTGGTTAGGAACACTGCATAGATGCAAATGCGCGAAACCTGAATTTGGCAGTTATGCGACGTTGCCGAACGTTCTAAATCCCATATGTGGGACTGTACCGCTCAAAAGGTTTAATGTCATTTCATTGTTTGAGCCATCACATGCAAAATGATTTGTTCAATTATCAAAATCAAGTGTAAATTCCATAAATATCAGGCATGGAATGGTTGTAACGTCAAGTTGGCAAATGGCTTGCCATTAATGTTGCAAAGAAATGGAACGCTTTTTTTGTAAACAAAAAAAAGTACACTTTTAGAAACTTTTGGAAGGTTTCTAAACATTCAATCGAAACGTTCTGCCCTTTACAGCCCTACTTGGCATTGTATTGAAATGAGGATCACAATCTTGCCAATCATTGCAAATGCAGACATACTGTATATACACTTTGCCAGTCACAATCACACAACCATTTTTACTGAGGATGCAAACAAACCTAATTAGCAGCAGCTGCAGCAGTGCTGTATAAATACATTTATATTTATATACACATTTACATTTATATACATGTACATTTGTGTTAGATGTAAAGTGTGAACATTCACAGCTGTTTATTGTGGAAGAGCAATAGTCTAGATCTAAGAATGTGTGGTGGTGGTTTCTTAGGGAAGGAAAAGTGTGTAAAAATTGAATAAGCGACCACAGAGTTGTGGGAAAAAATGCATATAACAAATATGAACCTGCATTTAACAAAATTAAATCTGCATATAACACAAACAGAAATTACATTTCTTCCAGTTTTTCAATTGAGAAAACTGTTATGTTAAGGACTGTTAACTGTTAATGTTAATTGGTCAAAAGTGTTACTGAATGATAGAAAGAGAGAACAATTGACAGATAAATCCACAGAACAAAATATACACATAATGATAGATTAGATAGATATCTAAATCAAAGAATAACTTAAAGATTGCAAGAAGTGCAAAGTTTATTTTGAGCGTAACCAAAATCCCAGCTTATGCATACTACAACATTAAGTTGATCCTCAGTTGACACAGGGGTCGTGAGGTCATCAGTAAAGCAAGACATCCCTCGGCGTGCTCTGGGCTTTGCTGCCATACGGACAGCATGTTTGATTCAGTGACCTATGGTCCCCATCAGTCTTGGCAGAAGCTAAAGATTAGAAGCTGTGCGCAGCATTAATTAATAAGGCTTTATAGACAAATCCCTGTGTAAAACCCACATCTTTGATTAAATCCCTTGTTTAAAACTGAACCTGACAGCCCAGAGCCTCTCTGGACCAATTTAGCCTCTCGTCCCTCTGCCGTGCCAACCCTGAGCCCAGACCTCAGCCGCAGCCAGGTGCGAGAGCCATTAGCCCAGCCCCGCAAAGCTCACGTCCAGCAGAGCATCTTAAGACTCGGAGTGTCTGGCATGGATGTGGGGCGTCTTTACTCACATTTGGCTCCACAGCTGTCAGAGTAATTATCTGTGTTTGAGCACAGGACACAGAAGCTTTAGTGGCACTTCTAAGAAGGATTCTGATTAAGACTCATAATCTGCAATGGAGAAATCACCAGTGACTGGAGAGGAATTTCTAGGACAAAGCCCTCGGGGGCCGCACGGATTCTGGGCAAGAGTTCAGGAAAGAATCCCAACAGGCACCATTCACTTTCTCCTCATTATCACACCATGTTTCTTTTCAGAAAATGTTTAATTTTTCAATCAGCCGACCACAGAGATGCACAATCCGTGCTGAAACACAACTGACAGGGTTTAAACAAATCGGTCCGAAGAGAGAAAGCGAGTCTCCAAGATGAAAACGAGCAATAAACAAAATGAGACTATGAATTTTAATAAGGATGGTTAAAACTTGGGCTTAGAATCCATTTGTAGTAGTAAATCATTACACATTTTAGATGGAGAGTAGGGTTTTTTTCTTTATGACTCCTATTTGAGACCAAAAATGTCCATGTGAGAAACTTTAGAGTTGCTTTAAAGCATGAATTACTGACACTTTCCAAACTGAAGCTCATTTTATTAAAGCACTAGCAGAAAAATGGCCCTGCCTGCAGCATGCCAGTAAATTGCTCAAATGGAAAAAAAAATGTGATGAGATAGATCCAGGAATATATGATGTTTATTGCAGAAGCTTTTAATGCTTATCCAGAAAATATATTAAAATGATTAGTGGAAAAGGCCACGGTAAAGCAAGATTAAACGCATAACACAATTTGACAGGATGATTAAATGCTTGCATTTATATGATGGCGTTTGAGGACCTGAAAACCTGCATCTCTAATTTAAGAAACATGCTTATGAAGAAGCACATAAGCTATTATTAGCCATAGAAAATGTGGTATCACAACAATGACATATCTGTATTCGCTAAATATGCTAATTAGAGTGATTAAACCAAACCAAACACAATGAGCTACAGATTGATGCCCACAAATGCTATCTCAACACGTTACAGTTTGAGAAATAACACTTAAATGTGCTAGATAGGCAGCATACTATTGAAATATACAGCCATTCATGCCAGGCTGGTTAGCCATACGGTCAGTGCAGTTAGTGTTAGTGGTGTGTGTAGATTTTAACACACCTCAAGCGTCAAACAGGCCAAAGGTTAATCATGTGAGAGGATTACACAGGAGATCTCCGGCTCCTTAAAATCAGGGCAAGACAGAAGGCGTCCAGCACAGGTGCTAAAATCCCAGATTTAATTCAGGATCAACTCTGTAAGGAAAATTAACACATGTAAAGAGCACAAAATATTCCATTTCATTAATGCCTTCAGTCTTTTTTAAAAACAGTATTCATCACATTATTTTAAACATATTAATGTTAAATCTGTAGTGGTTGTAGTGGTCTTTATGTTGCTTGCTCATTTTTTTATTTGTCTTGTATTATAACACAAATATCTTAGCATCCTTACATTTTTTGAGATAATATTTAAAGTTAGATATCAAGCCTTTGTTTAGATTTATAGATAGACAAACATACACACAACACACACAAAAAAAATAAAAAAATATATATATATATATATATATATATATATATATATATTTATATAAATACCTACTATTAATCTGTTTTAATAATTTAATATCTAACAATTACATATAATTATCTGTTTAATGATTTCATTATATTAAATTCAAATAAGGAATGTTACATCACCAATTTTGTATTCTAAGGGTCTTGAATCTGTTGAATCTCCAATGTGGTCTCTGTTTGTGACCCCCTGAGTCATCCCACAGGCTCTAGCAGGTGTTAGGTAATTGAACAGCACTCTTCTGTGTTGATGTTGCTCTGCAGTTCCAACACGTGCTCAACACTGCACTCTATCATTAGCCCTGAGGAATGTACCGTGGATGATGACATGGATTTTCATTCCCAAAATCATGTTGATTTTCAAGGGTTTTTGGCAGGAGTGTACCAATGATGCAAAAAACTGATGTTGTGTTTCTACAGACCTTTCAAATTGTTCACCCCTGGGTTTTGGCAAATCATCTTTGTACTGTTTTAAAGTTAAAGGACAGTAAGGCCTTAAGAAATGAATACTTTTTATTCAGCAAGGACAAATGCAACTGATCGAAAGTGACAATAAAGGCATTTTTAATGTTACAAAACCTTTTGTGAAATTATATCATGGTTTCCATGAAAAAAAAAATCGAATTCAACTGATTTTAACACTGCTAATAATAATAAACAAATAATTTTCCTCTGTAATGGTAAAGCCCTGAAACCTCCTTGAAAATAAGTGTTCTTACAAATACATATAAATATTTTTAAAGTGTTCCGGTTTCTTTTCAGATTACTGTATAATAAGGACTTTTGCTAGATTCTTTTTTTTTTCTTTTTTATAAATAAGCAAGCTGTCAGTCTGTGGGTAAGTCTTCGTCCCTGATGCTCAGCTTTGGCAGTTATATAACAGGACGTGGCATACTTGGGCGAAAATTGGGTAAAAAAAATATATTGGCTGCTGATGATAAAGGAAATGTTTCAAGCATATCACAGTCAAGCAGAAAACAAGCTTTAACCTCCCTCAAAGTTGGATCATTCAAATTTCATGCTGTATTATAACAATTTGGGCTGTGGAAGACTTGCTGGTATAACATTTAATCACATCAGCTCTATGGTGCTATTGTTCAGCCGAACTGAGGATGGACTCGGTGCAGTTGGTAAAACTTTATCTAAGGGTCATGACAGCTGTGGAGCCATATGCTGATTCTTAAATATACAAATCATTCGAGAACAAGATATGATGATCTAGGGTTTTGTCAATGCTTACCATATGCTTGCTGAACATGTAGTTTAATGCATGATCATGTAGGATATAAATCACTCAAAATCACCTGGGCAGTATATCTCAAACAATAGAGATTTTGCTATAATGTCTATGCAGTGTTCAAAAATGACAAATCGCAAGAGATAGATAGATAAAGTTACAATAATCAATAATATTATTTATTTTGATTATTTGTGTTGTAATTTTTTATTTTATATATATATATATATATATATATATAAACAGAACGGTTCAAATGCTACATTTAAGGGCGGGCTAGTCTAGCTCACTTATTTATTTTTCACCAATCTTTTACATGCTTACATGCATGATATCATGTTGCTTTTTTGCAGTATTTACAGGCGGTTCAGAGCCTTGAACTGAAATAACAGTGAGTGATTTTTTTTCAGCCAAGCCAGCATTGTTGTTTTTTTCGTCTTAGCGAGCAACCTGCCATGGGTAATTACAATAATAAAACCTCCACGCCGCTTTACCTGTGGGATGCTGTTCCCATAAAACGCCAACTTTAATGCAATGTCATGGGGACCTGAGTTCACTTATGAGCTGCCTGCTAGTTCTTTATTGGATCGATAGCCCACAACCCTCCTGTGCTCCAGACAGGCTGCTGCTCAATGCCCTCTGTCCAGGGTATGGAGCTCTGGGACCTGGCACCCCCGCATTTTGGAGCATTCTCCGCATGTAGGAGGGCGAATATGATGGGTCTGTAAACAAACCATTTCCTGCTTGCTTTCTCTTTGCATCTCTCCTTCTCTTCACAAGCAAACAGCAAAGTCATTTGAGGCTTCCTAGAGGGATTTCTCTCTGATCTTTTACATGACCCACAAAATGAGCCTTAAATCAGTGGTTGTCAGCCCAGTTTTCTTCAGGACCCAGATTCACATTGGACACCAAATGGTGACCCAACATAATACCCAATACAAAATTTAATCAAACCAAATAAACAACAATAGCCTTCAAATGCAATCAAAAGTTGTAATAGAAATGTGAACCACATAGGCCAAACTATCATAAACATGAAACACTTTGAAAATGTAAAAAGCATAAATAAAGTTTGATTTACAAGACATATTTGCCTTTACGAATAGAATTAATAATAAATGATATGGTAAGCATATGAAAAGTTGACACGTCTAGTTATGAATCTCTCCCAAATTTGCATAATTAGAGTATGTTTACTTTTACCCAGTGTTGGGTAAGCTACTCTAAAATAAATCCAATTAATATTGCTAATTATTTTTTTTATTATTGTTATTTGAATACATTACTGATTACTGTATTTAAATAGCAATCAGAGTACTAATTACCTTTTCATGCTAAAGAATCCCGTATCCAAAGAGCACCAAGTTGTTTTGCATATTTTTTAATCTACTAATTACTCAAACGTCAAGCTTACTTTTCAAGTTATCAAAGTTAAAGTGCCCCTATTATGCCATTCCCAATATTGCCTTTCGTGCAGTTTGTAATTTAGCTATATGTGAGTGTAAATGATCTTCAAAGTAGTAAATCCAAAAGTGCACAATAAACGTATTGTCTCCCAAAATAAAGAATTGACTCTATACAGCCTAAAGGAGTAATTAGTCATTTGGCGTAACACATTTGCATAATTTCCACCTATGCTGTGTGTTTGCCAATCTGTAATAACTTGACTGACGAATGCTGTGGTAGACCAGTCACAACAGAACAATCAGAGCAGAGTAGGCTCACGGAAAGGAAGGGTTTAGAGAGACTGAATCTTAGAACTGCTTTGAATGAACCGTTTGACAATCACTGGAAAAGTAGGTGAAACTGAACACATTATGAGAAAACATAATTCTCACCTTGCATGCATGTAAACCTCTTGTAGGAGATTTTACAATATTAGGAGCCTTAAAAATGGCATAATAAAAAAAAACTACAACAGTTCTGTCAGTATTTTAATATTAACTGAAAAAATACTTAAGTATCAAAGCAACTTGAACAATCACTTTTCTTTTTTCCTGATAACAGAGAAAAGAACTTTTCGCAATATCAACAAAACAATGTGTTTTTGTAAAACAAAGGAAACAAAAAGAGTGTTTCTGCAGCTACTTACACACTAGAGGATGGATACCCAACCCGAGCCCGACGGTACCCGACGGGTATTTAGAAAGGAATCTTGGGTTCGGGTCAGGCTCGGCCACATCTGTGCGAATGTGGGCCTGTGTTATAATGGCGCTTTTTGCCCCGTGTGCACTGATGCTCTCATCTTCCTACAGTTGCTTAATAAAAGCAGGCTTTCCAAACAAAAAAGTGCATGTTTCATTAATATCAGAAAAAAATTTGATCGGACTGGGGTCGGGCTCGGGTCGGGTTCGATTACAGCTCTGTCAGAGACGGGCCGGGCTTGGACAGAAAAATGTGGCCCAATCCGCACTATTACACACAAAGCCAGAGCTTTCCAGATCCAATCTTTTTTTTTCCCCTCGTCTCAAGAGATATCTGCGTACACATGCGTATAGATGCCAGACCAGTATGTTGCACTGTAATTCAGCCAGAGAGATACGCTAAATAAACTTTGCACACAGTGTACAATACATTTGTTAGTCTGTGTTAATGTTAATAAAAAAAGACAATCGTTCAATGTTTGTTCATGTTGTTTTGATAAGATTACACAACACAGCAGTGTCTTATTTCGGGTCGAGACGTAGGGAGATGATATCATCATTTCCCAGAATATGTATTAAATACAGTATATCTAAAAAAAAAACTGTATTTTTAAATGAAGATGTGTGGAAAAAAACATTTCTTTGATAAAGAAATCCGTACGAAACCAACTTGAGGTACATTTTTTTAGGTCATTACATTATCTGTAATGAGGTCACACCCACGCCCTTCATGCTCTATGATAATCATCCACATGAAATCAAGCTTGAAACAAACAGCTAGGATTTATCAATTTCATCTAGGTTTTTTGCAAGAAGACAAACTATGAGGAATCAGCTCTGAATTTACGCTTAGCTTAATACAGTGGATGACCTCATTCTGATGAGTCATTTATTTTTACTTATATTCGTATTAATGTGACAATGCAATATTATAATGAACACTCAAAACCATTGTAGATTTGCCAAAGAATATATGCTATTAAATTCCAAAGATTGCTTTGACTGCAATGTAACAAATGCAAATCCAGAAAAAAAGAGCATGCACTATTAAATACCCAGTATTGGATATTTTGAATCAGCTAACTACTGATATTGTACAGATACATAATGCAGCTCTATTGGGCTTTATTTTTGCGTTGCACATTGCAAAAGTAAAGGCCTGCAATGCACTTTTAGGTCTTGACCTCCCAGCTGAGAGGTGCTACCTTAAATAAGATATGAAATTCTTAAAAGAATTATCCAGCTGTATCACTGTGGCAAGCAGGGCAATAGTTTCTGAGAGGTCAGGACTGCAAAGTCAAGTCACTGTTGACAAATTTGGTTATAAAATCTGAATCATGCCGGTCTGTTCTCTCTACAGACAGCTGAGTAAGCTACTCTGGCATCAAAATCCATTTTTACCCTCAAGCCTAGGAGACTATTCTTTAAACTGACAGACCACTTTTTCACAGCATAATAGCCAGAGTTGTCCTTCATAATATATTCGTCTGCTTTAATGGGAAAATGAATATCTGACTGTTTAAAGACAGAGAGGGAAAAAAATTACACAGGAGGTACTAGGAGGAGGATTCAAAATGTTCTGCGAATGCAGAAACTATGCTCAGAAGTGTCAGACGGCTGTTTTCTATTATATTTGAGCTAGCTTTTCTTCACTTATTCGGCATCTTGTTAGAAAGAAACCTATTATGCACAGTTCCTTAGTTCAAAACCTGGTGAACTGTCTCTGTATGCATCATGGGTGCCCACCTGACATGATGGTTGTTCAAAAGGTAGAAAACGTAATTATGATGCAAAAAAAATTATAAATATACAATTCATTAAATTAAATTTAAATAACCACTAAAATGTATTTAAACACACGCACAAACATGTTAAATCTAATACAAATATTGTAAGTATGTATGTCGTGAGATTGTAGAATGTAGAATGAGTCTCTCGATTTGGTTCTATTTTAATTGAAAGGCTCCCTGCAGTGAGGTAGCTCACAAGGGTTTGTACCAGATTTTTTGTGTGCTATTGTCTCTAGGTTAAAGGATTCAGGCTAATATACAATATAATTGAACTGTAATGATCTGTAGCATCCGAAAGATCACAGCGGCCATTTGCCAATTGATTAAGAATAGCCATGCTGAGTCGAAATCAGCCATGTCTGACAAATCAGAAGTCATTTGCATGAAGGGCATTCTGAGAGAGAGAGAGAGAGAGAGAGAGAGATTCTCTCACCTGCTCGCCATCAGAGGCTGCTCCAGAACTGCTCTTTTTCATATCGGGCTAATTAATTAATTCTGCGGATAATTGAATTGAGGTTCTTTTGAGACATTCTGAGGAGTCTTTTATTGGTAGAGACTTTTCTTTCTGAAACACAATTAGGGGGAATTCACCAAGACTAAGCAGCTGATAGCATCGTTTATTTACACGTGTTATAAAGAATATGCCAAAGGAGTTATGACAAAACATTCCCAGACACTGCAGTCGAGTACTTCATTAAAGGGTTAGTTCACCCACAAATGAAAATTCTGTCATTAATTACTCACCCTCATGTCGTTCCAAACCCATGAGACCTTCGTTAATGGAACACAAATTAAGATATTATTGATGATATCAGAGAGTCATCTCATCCTCCATAGACAGCAATGCAACTGAAATGATCCCAGATCCAGAAACTTAGCAAAAACATTGGTAAATCAGTCCATGTGACATCAGTTTTGCGACAATAGGAGAATACTTATTTGTATAAACAAAAATAACAGAATTTAACCATTCTTCTCCCATGACTAACGTCTTCCGCCATTCTAAAGAAAATCACAACGCACATGCAGTTGCGCAAAATAAAGTATTCTCCTAGCATTGCAAAACTGAAGTTGAGCCACTGATGTCACATGGACTGTTTTACAGATGTTTTTTCTGCGTTTCTGGATCTGGGATCATTTCAGTTGTAGTCTGTGGAGGGTCAGATGGCTCTCTGATATGATCAAAAATATCTTAATTTGTGATCTTATGGGTTTGGAACGACATGAGGGTGAATAATTAACCCTTTAAGATGCTGATATAATATTTGTTTTCATTAAAAATTTTTGGGTCAGATATTTTATTTAAAATTTTCTTTTAAAAAAAGAATACATTTATTCAGCAAGGGTTCATTAAAATGAACTAAAATGAGAGTAACAGTAAAAAAACAGTAAAAAATTTTTTCATAAACTACATTTTAAAATAATAAAAAATATTAAATATATATTAATAAATAACATTAATTAATAAGAATATGACAATTCTAAATAGTTATTTATAAAAACATTATAATATCATCATAATGATATTATTAACATCATCAACATAATATTAACATAAAACAAATAACTTCCTAATTAAAAATTAAAAGTAGAATGTTGTTTTCTTTACCGAAATTCACCTCTAAATCTACTGTTTAGTGAATTCATCCTTGAGTATTCTGTAGCATGTGGAAATAATTGTCCTGTCTAAAAGAGACTGTCCAAGTGTCCAATTTTGAGTGACCTTTTTTCCTTCATTTCTTACCAATAAAACCTCATTTTACATGCAACCTTGAATGGCTACAAATAAGATCTCGAGCAGAGATCTGACCATGGTGTTAAAAATGATATGTGGAAACTATATAAACTGTCCTTAACAAAAAAGAAAGCACATTATCTTCCATGTTTGCAAAATATTTATGATCAAATTCATAGATGTCTCTATAACAGTCCACCCAAGGACAGTTATGCCCTCGGCTCTCATATTTACAGCTCTGAGAAGAGAAATTCTTGGTAAATCCCTGCCATCTCTTTTCTCTATTTGTTTTTCTTCTGCCTGAATTGTTAAAGTAATTGAATTGGTTTTTGCCCACTGATGGTTTAAACAGTACCCCAATTTTCATGTGTATATTCACCCGCCTCACATATATTGACTAATTGTCCCCAGTGTGCGCTTTACTTTAATTTATTGAATCGCTTCCTCCTCACCTCAATTACAAATCAGTCAAAATTAAATCAATAGATATATGTGTGGCTGTGACAGTTTAGTTTAATAGCTATGTTAAATCAGACGCTGTGCTAAAGGAGGCTACCGAATGAAAACAGCATTTCTTGTTACTCTTCTTAGACCAAATGAGATCAGTGTTAATTCATTATTATTCTTCTTTAATTAGATCACAACAAACACATCGTTTTCTCATTCCTGAATCTAATCAGCAGCTCATAATTGATCACTTAGAGGTTTTACAAGCTACTTTCAACAACAAAGAATCTTTGCCAATGCCACAGCATTAGGTGAGAAATGCATTGTGCCTTGTTTCAAAATAGGTAATATGATTATATACCATGGTGAATTATCCATTATTCCTGTAATGAGCCGCGGGAGTCAGTTGGATCCATTTGCAATATCTTTATTCGTAGTCAGCCAGGCGGAAGTCAAAAACCAGTGTAACAGCGTTATCAGGGGTAATCCAAACACAGAGTCGAGTCACAGGCAAAGGGGTCGAGACAGGCAGCAAGAATCAGAGGGTCGATAAACAGTCCAAGATCAAAACACAAAAAGGCAATAGAAAACACTGGGAAAAACGCTCGGAATCGGCTGGTAGACAACACGATACTTCGCGTCTTACTAACGCCAAAGTCCGTCCTTTTAAAGGCCCCGGAAAGGGGCGTAACGGCGCGAAAGTGCCGAGGTACGTGGGGGAATAGGGTCCGGGTAGGAACTAATACTCGGGGGATGGTTCCTTCGGAGAGGGCCACAGAGGCGCGATCCGTGACAATTCCAAAGTCTATAACGATATTTGTTTTTTTTACTTGAGGCTTCCATACAAATCCACTCCATGAATCTACTGCTTGCAAAGTGAGAAGCTGTGACCATAATAACTACATTATTAAGACATCTTAATTTTAAACCACTGTTTTTGGCCAAAATGCCAGTGCATGATCTATAATAATTTATCTTTTTGCACCCTGTTGTCTTCTCAGATCAAAATCCAATACATTTGTCTACAACTGTTTAGGATGGTTTTCACTTTACTCTAAAAAAAATGATGGCTTAAATGCAACCCAGAGATGTGTAAAACAGTACAGGGCCCCTTAAGGAACATGGTGGAGGAAAAAATCTGGGGTGGGTGGAAAAAAAAAAAAAAAAAAAATCAATCATTTGCCCTATCTCGCAAAACTTTGTATTCTCTTGCAAAAAATATTTGCGTTCTCTTGCAAAACCTGTTGTGTTCTCTCACAACACATGTGTTCCTGATACACGTGAGATTGTAAAAGATTTGCAAGGGAACGCAAACGTCTTTGTTAGAGAATGCAAAGTTTCTCGGGAGAACGCAAACATCTTTGTGAGAGAACGCAAAGTATCTCTCCCCCGATTCATTCTCTTGCAAAGACATTTTCCCTATCTCGGAAAACTTTGCATTCTCTTGCAAAAAATATTTGCGTTCTCTTGCAAAACTTGTTGTGTTCTCTCACAACACATGGGTTCTTGAAACATAATGCAACGTTTTTTGGGGAACCAAAACATTTTTAGGGGAATGCAAGTATCTTTGCAAGAGAATGCAAAGTTACGCAAATATCTTTGTGAGGGAATGCAAAGTTTTTTAGGGGAACCAAATATATTTGCGAGAGAATGCAAATGTTCGCAAATATCTTTGTGAGAAAACGTAAAGTTTCTCAGGCGAACAAATATCTGCGAGAGAACGCAAAGTTACTTGGGGGAACCCAAATATCTTTGCGGGAGAAGGCAAAGTTTCTTGTGGGGAATGCAAATATCTTTGCGAGAAAACGCAAAGTTTCTTGGGGGAACGCAAATATATTTGCCAGGGAATGCAAAAGATTTAAAAAACATTTTTTACTCCTACCCAAATTTCCACTCACCCAGAATTTTCCCACCTCTTTGTCACTAAAGAGGATCCATAAAATATGAACAAAACCAGCTATATTTTTTTTGTTTCTTGAAAATTCTTATTTATTTAAGAATTTCTAGATATTTTGGCTGAAAAAAAGTCAAAAAATCTAGGCCAGAAAAGCATTTTTATGCAGTCTTTCTGCACCATGAAACGGCTGCATTGTCAATTCAAATCTAACAGATGGAAAAAAGGCCTTACTGTGATGTGTTTGATTCATGGCTGAATCAATTCAGCAACAAAGTCACACTCTTTCCATGTCCTGAACCATGTCCTTGGAATGAAATGAATGTAGGAGCTTGGTCACCTGAGATGTGTTTAATGGAACATAGATATTGTAGACCCTACTGTATGGACGAATGTCTTTTATCGCAGCATGCTGTAACTGCAGTAAGATCTCTGAGATTATATGCCTCTGAATGCTCTCTCTACCAGTCATGAACAACTGTAAAGTTTGTTATATAACTTATTAAATTATCCTTCGCTCTATGCAGTGCCAGACGTGATCATATGCGACACAAGGGCAGCAATGTTCAGCACAGAGCACTGACCCTGAACACAGCTGTCACACACACTTCTCTCATCCACAAATTCTATGGTTCAAAAGTTTAGGTTTTTATAAGAAATTCAGCAATTGTGTATTAAATTTAATTAAATTTAATTACAAGTGATATATATATATATAAATATATATATATTTTTTTTTATTTATTTAGAAATACTTTTTATAAATGCTGACAAATGTATCATGGTTTCCACAAAAATATAAAGCAGCACAAATTTTCAATTGATTAAAATGCTTTAACTAATGAATCGCATATTTTTTCTGAAATTAATCATGATTAAATCGCAATTAATTTCAACTAACAATTTAATTTAAATATATTTCATAGTTTATACTGCAATAATTTCACATTCAAACATTACATTAATGTACAAACAACATAAAGACAATAAAGAATATTTTTTTATATTTGTATAATAGCATCTTTTTTGTGACTGAGGGCCATCATCCCTCTGATGATTTTCCTCTAGAAATATTTAATCATGGATTAGACATTCAACAAAGCTATCTCACAAAACCATTAAACCAAACAAACTTCACATAAAACCATTATAATACCAATACGGATTTCTTTATCAAATCTATTTAACCATTGACTAGTCATTCATCATTGCACTGTAATTGAAAGCAATACATTTTCCCATTTAAACTTAAAAAAGAACTTCTAATTTAAGTGAACTTAAAACAATCTTCACATAAACCCATTATAATAAATGTCATATTTACTTGTGCGCTTCAGCAGAAATATAAAGAATATTCTAAATTAAATATAGATTCATCTTTAAAGCCATCCCCTTTTTTCTTTGTCCCTTGATTAACAGACATCACAGCAGTTGGTTTTGGCTGTTCCTTCTTTAAGAGCTTTAATATTCTTAAAGATTTATTTTTAATAACATAAATGCCACCTTGATACGCATGAGAAAATTCTAAAACATTATGAAAAAACACTTCCTTATTTGAGGCTATATATTGAACAAGAGTGGAAAGTTTTTTTACCTAAAAATCCAGTCTCACAGTACAAAACACGTAACTGTTAAATTCTCTTTGTTTTCGAAGTGAAGTCAGTAAAATAATCAGTACTTATTACTCTTGGACAGACAGAATGTCTACAAAAATGTTTCACTCATTCTGTCTGTGTTGCTTGAACAGGTTTCACAAAATGTTCTACAGCAGTCCTACTGTTTAAATGAGCTGCCACTGTGTTGCATGCCACTATAATATTAACATCAATTTCAGATTTGCCCGCCCCATTTAAAAAAAAAAAATATATATATATATATATATATTTATGCCAGTTATACTACCACTTTCTGTCTAAATGAGTGTTTCTTAGCCACAATCGGCTTTAATTTGCAAATCAAAATTGAAGGTCCTGGATAAAAAGGCAGAATACACCGCATTTCAAGAAGATGATTTAGCTAGCTGTCATTAACATCTGGCTCAGTGGGAAACCATCCTTCCCCATAACACAGCTCTGTAATGGGCTTTTCAACTGTATTCCACATCGTAGAAGTAAAATAACACTACACTGTTATTCATAAGGTGGCAGAGCTTGGCGGAGAAACAATCAGTGTGGAAAATAACAAAAACATTGCAAAATGGTGTAGAAATTGGATAGGGGAGGAAATAAAAAATAAACTATGTGAATGCTTTTTGCCCCAAAATTACTGAATGCTTGAGTGAAAAAAAAAACACGAGGGGGCATCTACAAGAGGAATTGTTTTCTACTGTACTAGATTTTTTAAATTATCAAAACAAAATATTTTTAATAAAGATTTGTCATATACGCAGTTTTTCCAGAATATTCACATTTACCAAACAATTCTAATAAACTCACATAACATCTGCACCACAACTGAACTGTAAATGAGTTAATTCTGAGAACAATATGGTCAACAAATATTTCTTTAGAGTCGGTTCTTTATATAAAAAGATTTATATTTTTATAAATCTGTTGATCCAGTTTAAGAATCTGACTGATGCACTTGTGAGTTCAGCTTACATACCAACTTCAATATCAGTCTTTTCGACGAATACGATGTTCTGACATGAAATTCCAACTCAATCTGACATGATTACAGTATCGTTGCTCAACATTCAAATACATGACTTGTGCTTGCTGTAGCAATGGCAGCGTGCTTCAGAAATTCTCCACCTTCCCCAGCTCCACCAGTATAGATCTGCTACGAGGTGATCATGTATGCTAGGTATATGGGGGTTATTTCATGTATGTTATATTTTTCACAGCAATATTCCTTACATGGGCACAGCAGATTGCTGTGGAAAACACTCAAATAAAGTTAAATAAAGTTATCATAAATTCATAATTGAATATATGGAATAAGTTACAAATTATTATATTAATAGTACTAATAAGAATACAAACTATTTCTTGCATGTGACAGAAACATGGGTGAACTAACCCGTCTGTTTCAACCTTAAAGGAGTCATACAAAGCCAATTTTCCACAAGCTAATATGATTCTTTAGGGTCTTAATGGAAAGTTTGTAATATAATAATATATTACCCTGTCACAAATCACTCTGTTCTGTGTACTTCCCCTTTAAATTTACTTCCCAATTAGCGCATTATTGGGAAAGGCGATTTGCAAAGATTCATTAAAAGACATTATACTCACTGCTTCTGTAGGTGAGACTGGATCATGAATGATTTGTGCAAACATAAACGCATTTTGTTGATCAAGGGTGCGTTTCCCTTCAGAACCAAATGTAAAGTTAATCCTCTGTGTCTTCAGTCACTCAGATGTCGGGAATAAATGACTTCTGCTATGTTCATTAACTGGAGCTGAGAAATCCTAGTTACCACAGGATGACAATATCATGGTAGAAACAGAACAAATAGGAACAAACTGTTCAAACTAAGAAAATAAAGATTTGTTAAACCAGAGCTAAAAGATTAATAAGAAACATCTGATCAGATATAACGGCAGGAAAAGTTGAGATGCATTATTCGAACGCTTGGCTAAAAAGATGTGTCTTTAATCTAGATTTAAACAGAGAGAGTTGATCTGAATCCCGAACATTATCAGGAAGGCTGTTCCAAAGTTTGGGAGCCAAATGTGAAAAAGCTCAACCTCGTTCTTTCTTGAGAGAATGGGTATTACTGTTGTACCATGGTGCAATACATTTTCAATTTGATGGGGGCAACAGCTTCTAACTACTACTTGTGGATCTTTATCATTGTATAGTGGTTGTGTACACAGACTCCCAATATACATTTCAGTCCAAACAGCTTGTAAAAGTGCATCTGACACCAGATGACCCCTTTAATACCACCAGTGATAATTATCAACCCTTCATTTTGGACAACATTGAATATGATATCCTGCAAATACTTTTTCATCATACTTTTTTATCCGTTTGCTTATAAATAAAATTCCACAAAATAACGATCTATTTTCACTGACGCGACGCCACTGGGGGTGACAGCTTCTAACAGGACCTCAGCAGGACGATCCAGAAATATTCCAATCAGCAACTCGAAAATACATATTTAAATATCACACTGCATTTATTAAAAATTGTTTGGGTGAAGACAGCAATTTCAGCTTTCATTAAATAAATAAAAAACACAAGCGTCTTATCATGGCACTCAGAATAGCGCTTACATCCCACAGGTCAAAGGTTAACTCCATTAAAAATACCAATGAGCACTCAGCAGTCCCTCATCTGGCAGCTCTGTGTCGGTACCAAAAGACTCTTGTAGCCTTGGCCAGTGCTCAGTTCTCTGCTTATGAATTCAGTGCATTTATAATGTAGCGAGGTCACTGGGGCAAGGATGGGCTATGCTTGCAAAGGACATCAAACATCCTTCAGTGTCTCTCTCTCTCTCTGTGCCTCTTTGAGAGCTCTATGCATTTATTTAACAGCCATCAGATTTGCTGTGCAATCAGGCATCAGTTCGAATTGAAGTGCCTGGGAATTTAAATGAAGAGGCGGGTCATCTGTTGAACTGTTAAAGGGATAGTTCACCCAAAAATAAAATCTTGTCATCATTTACTTACCATTATGCAATTCCTAAACCTGTTATTTTTCTCTGAAACACAAAAGGGGTTATTTGCTGTATAGTAAAATGCAAGAACCGATTTGTGATCTCAGCTGTAAAACTTTTAGTCTCTACTTTACACACTAAGGTAAAATGGCATTAGATGACTTGGGACATATTACACAACTTACAAGGAGTCATATTTTTTGATAGCTTTATGTAGGGCTGCACAATTAATCGGTTTTATAATTGAAACTACAATTACGGATATGTTATATGATATCATTCAAAATGGCAATTCATTGTTCAAAGTCCACTTATTTTATTATTAACCTAAGAAACCACAGGCTTCATTCACTTTCACTGCAAATATGCCTCTGTAGAAGCCATATTTCATATTTCAACTCTATTTTAAAAAAATATAATAGTAATAATCAGGTTTAATTATTCTGTGACTAGCTACACTTCCAATAATCTTTTAAGATTTACAAACCAGAAATCAATATTACCATGTAAATGTAAAATGTTGTATAAGCTTGACAGAAACCAAAATGATTAAGGATTGAAAATGTAATTTTGACTTCTCTATTTGCATTTTAAACATTGAAAAAAATATTTGTTGTTATATATTAAGTGGCAGCTATAATTAATACCTATAATTCATTTGCAATGTGTTAATGAGTGAAGGGATGCAATGTTTTGTATTTTTATATTAATATTATTTTAGTATATTACAGAGTATATTTACTATATATATCTATATATATATATATATATATACTTCAAGATTAATTAAAGATTTAACATTAACTGAAAGTTTTTAGCAGTGAGCTTTCGTATATTCAACCGCTGAACTTGTGGAAGTCATTTTTGGTCAACAAGCTAGTACCATCCTGTACACCTTTGTACTGCACTCCTAAGCAAATACTAACGTCAGCTGTGACTTTGACATAGATGAAAGCTGTCATTTTTAGGACTTTTTGTTTTTCTTCACAGAAATACACTATGACCCTCTGATAATATTCGTAGAAGTTGGATTGAACGGAGGAAAAAGCCATCCTGCGTCAACTCAAAATCGCCTGTCAGAGCTGACCAGATGCGTTGCTTTAACAGACAGCGAGAACTAGCGTGGAATAAAAAGCCAGTTCATCCTCGAAAGCCAGAGGCTACAATTACGCGCTGGGAGAACCCCACTCAAAAAGCCCCAAAGGAAAGCAAGTGGATGTCATGTAGAACTCAGAGTCTCACTGAGATGAAACGGGCCAAATGCCTAGTCAGTAGAATTAAGAGGTCAGAGATATCAAAGCACTGGAGTATGTGGCTGGGAGCAGTTTGTGAAGGACTTGTTTGCATCAGAGCGTTTACATTTATCAGCATGAGGCGTTTGCCCTTAATGCACAGTTGTGCTTGTTCACACACTGTGTCCCCTAAAGGCCAACAGGAAAGAAACATATAGGATAAAGCTTCAAAGTTGTGCTCACTTGTTGAAACAGCAATACCTACTTGAACACACTGAAACAGTATTATGACAGCTATATTTCACATCTACTGAAGAAGTGAATGGAGCTTACCTGTGCAAAAGCAGTTGCCAGAGTGTATTGTGCCAACTCTTAATGGGTTACACATCCCCAAAACAAAAAGTTTGTCAATCACTTCATTCCAAATCCATAAAATCTTTGCATGCAAAAAATATTCTACAGATTGAACTACTGATGGGATAATTCACCCAAAATGAAAATGATATGTTTATCTGCTTACCCCCAGGGCATCTTAATAAATGTTTATCATTAAAAAGTAAGTAGGCCTCTCACCAAAGTCACAGAATTTGTGGAGCTGGGCTTGGTTGTGGCAAACACCTTAAGCAAAACCTACTAATTAGAACAATGCAAGTTTAAAAATAACCCATTAAAACCCATTATCCTTTGCAGGAGTGCAACAAGTCCTGCGGCAGACATTCCCATTCAAATACAGCCTCAGCCCTGAAATGGATTACAATCTAAAACCATAATTCATTCACTCTCATAACCAGGCTATAATAGATGGTTCATTTCATGCTATCAAGCAACATTACACAGCTTTGTACCTAATATTCTTCTGTCTGTGTTCTTCCTGCTGATCCTCTGAGTCAGGCAATGTAAACAGTGGCAGTGAGGAAAGATAAAAAACAAGAAGCTGTCAGATGAACAAAACAGAAATGATACCATGTTTCAGCTCGTGTTTGCAGAAGGGGTGGAACGAAGTGACAAAGTATAGTGTGTTGATTTAGACAGGGATCTGAAAACATAAAAAAAATATGTGTCGGAAAGAGCTTTTGATTGGTTTATTAAAGTCAAACCTTGACTTGGCTTTGAAATAGTTGAGGACTGTTGAAGTTCTTTTGGGATTTGATTTATTTATCCGCTGACTTTTCAAGTCCAGCACATGAAATTAGCAACCACAGCTTACAGCTTTAATTTTATGTGCCATTTAGGTCAAGGTTTCTAAAAAAAAAAATAAATAAATAAATAAATAAATAGACAGTCATGAAAAAAAGCCAAAAAAAAGAAAAGAAATCTGTTAAAGAAAGTAATCTAAAAGTAATAAGTACAGATTATCTAACACATGAAGAAAACAAGGCAGAATGCATATTCTGCTTATGAATGTATGACAAAATGCTTCTGTTTAATGTGATTTAAACACACATACAAAACTTGTTCTATATGAATCTTTCTAAGTATCTATATTTATCCATCTGTATCCAGAGCTAGTGACTGATTACATATAATCTGGTTTCAAAAAATAAATGATCGATCCAACTAAACGCAAACTGGATGACATGGCATGTCGCTGCAGGATGCTGTGGTAGCCATGCTGGTTCAGTGTGCCTTCAGTTTTTAATAAATTCCTAACAGTGTCACCAGCAAAACACCCCCACACCATCACACCTCCTTCTCCATGCTTCACAGTGGGAACCAGGAATGTGGAATCCATCCATTCACATTTTCTGCATCTCACAAAGATACAGCAGTTGGCAGAGGTGGGACAAAGTCATTGCTTGGCAAGTCTCAATTAAGTCTAAATATATTGCCCTCAAGTCCCAAGTCAAGACAGGCAAGTCCCGAGTCAAGTCCAACGTCCTACGGTTTGTATTGCAAAACAGGTGTAAAAAAACAAACCAACTTTCTGAAATTGTCTTCCCCTGAAATTATTGTTTCAAAACTAAAATATATCCTTAAACTAGAGCGAGAGCGATCATAACACGTTTATGGAACCATCAACTGTCTTTGATGTTATACACCGGCCGGTGGCTGCAGCGCTGCTTCAAGTCGAACACACAATGCCTGTATGGGTGTCAACAAAAGCACGAACCACAATGCAAATGCCTCGTGAGAGAACAACAGGTGTGTTCAACTTGAAGCAGCGAACCATGAAGGCCTGATTCGCACAGTCTCCTCTTAACAGTTGTTCTAGAGATGGGTCTGCTGCCAGAACTCTGTGTGGCATTTTTCTGGTCTCTGATCTGAGCTGCTGTTAACTTACGATTTCTGAGGCTGGTGACTCGGATGAACTTGTCTTCAGAAGCAGAGATTACTCTTGGTCTTCCTTTCCTGGGTCGGTCCTCATGTGTGCCAGTTTCTTTGTAGCGTTTGATGGTTTTTGCGACTCCACTTGGGAACACAATTAAAGTTTTTGCAATTTTCCGGACCGAGTGACCTTCATTTCTTAAAGTAATGATGGCCACTGGTTTTTCTTTAGTTCACTTATTGGTTCTTGCCATAATATGAATTTTAAGAGTTGTCCAATAGGGCTGTCAGCTGTGTAGTAACCTGACTTCTGCACAACACAACTGATGGTCCCAACTCCATTGATAAAGCAAGAAACCCCACTAATTAACCCTGATACGGCACACCTGTGAAGGGAAAACCATTTCAGGTGACTAGCTCTTGAAGCTCATCGAGAGAATGCCAAGAGTGTGCAAAGTAATCAAAGCAAAGGGTGGCTATTTTGAAGAAACTAGAATATAAAATATTTAAGTTATTTCACCTTTTTTTGTTAAGTACATAACTCCACGTGTTCATTCATAGTTTTGATGCCTTCTGTGAGAATCTACCAATGTAAATGGCAATGAAAAAAAAGAAAACACATTGAACGAGAAGGTGTGTCCAAACTTTTGGTCTGTACTGTATGTATATATATATATATATATATATATATATATATCTACAGTGCCTATGGAAAATCATCATACCCTATGAAAACCTTTACCTTTTGTCACACCCTGGAAAATAAAATATATTAAAGGAACCGTATGTAAGAAATGTATTGTAATGATCATGAAATATGATATTCTCGTTTAAAAAGCGCAGCTGATGCTTATGTTGTCATGTTTTGTTTTGGTCTGAAGCGCCACCCTCCATCTATTTCCCAGTCATGAAGTGAGTAGTGTTTGTCAGGATTGAAAGGAAAATGGATGCTGCAACAAAAATCTAAATTTTTGAGGAAAACCTGCGTCCATCTGCTAGACAACTGAAGATGGGCAGGTCATTCACATTCCAACACGACAATGACCCTAAGCATACTGCCAAACAACAGCGAAATGGCTCCAAGATAAGAAGGTGAATGTCAGTGGCCAAGTCAGAGCCCTGACCTAAACTCATTAGAAAATCTGTAGATGGATTTGAAGAAAGCAGTTCATTGCCTCTCACCAAAGAATTTGACTGACTCAATTGTGAAGGAAAGAATGGGCAAATACTCCCCAGTCAAGGTGTGCAAAGCTGGTACAGTGATATCTAAAAAGACTTTTGGCTGTAATTAAAGCAAAAGGTGGCTCAACTAAGTATTAAGTCAAGGGACTGACTTGACTTTTCCAACCCTGTTATTATAGTTTTTTGTTTATTATTCATTTGAAGAACTGTTGTTTTTTTTTCTTTCGTTGGTTTGATGTTGTGAGACCAAATTTGAAAATAAAGCTGGAAAGGTTATTTGGATTTCAGGCTGTATGACAAATAAAGTAAGCGGTATGGTGATTTTTTTATAGGCACTGTATATATATAAAAACAGAACAGTATGGCAGATTTTGCCATTTTAGCGAATATGTTACCTGCCCACAAGAAAGCAGAAGCTGTTTATTTCTCCCTGAGATTTGGGAACTGTGATTATCTGTTCTGCTCCTTTAATAAGAGAATGAAAGCTCAGATCGATACATTACCTCAAGCTATCTGACACCCTGTGTTGCTCAGCTTCCAGAAGTCCAGTCCTGAGCTAGCGTTGACGGACAGCTCGTAACTCCTGGATCTCTGAGGAAGGACCCTGCTTCAAGACAGATACAGAGAAATATAGGAGATATATCTTGTTTTCTGTTTTCACTAGGTCCTCTTGATTGAGACCTCAACAGGGATAAAGTGTTCCCCCGCAGGTCACAACCGAAATCAAACAACTTCTACATGATCAAGCAGCTTTTATAGAGGAAATAATACTGATTTATTGCTTTATAAATCTGCTGAGCTCCCAAAATGACAAATTAGACCAATAAAAACACCTTTCCCTTAACAACAGCTTTCGCGTAACCAATCATGATGCAGCAATTTTGAGTATATGCGAATGCGGGTGAAATTTAACAGCTATTGTAGTGGATTAGGTTATGATTGTCACGCTGGGTGTCAGTGAAGAGACGGGAAATGTGTGGATCCAATTGCAAAGCTTTATTAACATCCATACTCAGAGTCGTACAGGAGGAATTGGCAACAGTAAACAGAGTCAACAGAGGAAAAGGCGAAGACGTGGTCAGAAGTTCGTAGCAAGGGTCAATAGAACTTTCAATAGAATACGAGTGACAAACACACAGGAAAACCGCTTACAAAGGGGCAGGGAAAACAGGACACTCACCATGATCAGCGAATAACAAACAGACAAACCGGAACTTAAATGCAAGTGAGAACTAGGTCAGTGGGTGGAGTTACATCAGTGGCCATGACAATAGACAAGGTGAGCGGAGACAACATATTAGTTCCCATGGAGACACATGATGTGGGTGGAGACAAGAGTACACAGGTGACAGTTCATACATTAAATGGAAAAACACAGACACAGTACAATAGGGGACTGGAGTGCCATATAGTCTGGACTGGCACATCCACCTGATCATAACAATGATGATGCAGCAATGAAAAAAATCAGTGGTTCAACCATAACGTTATGAAGCTATGAGAACACTTGCACGAAAGAAAAACAAAATTTCGGCACAATATCGTCAGCCAGCCCTACTTAACTTTATATAAAAACTTTTTTTTTTCTTTTTTGCACTACACAAAATAAAGAAAGTCATAAATGCAAAATTATGCCAGGATTTGTGTGAATTCATCTCATATTTTAAACTGAACAGAACACCTGGTTTTATGTCTTCATCTCTTTAGTTAGGATATTTTCAGTATTTATATGTGCCACAATTACCATTTACTGTCTGCGACAGGCTATGTCCAAAAAGAAAGTACCAAAAATATATATTTTATATATTTATATATGTATATATATAGATATCCACAATCCATTAAGTTTATCCCATGATTCAAAGCTGCAGGCTTCACAAACAAAATAAAGTTACCGGGGGATGGTTTGAATGCAAAACCATAGTCTGTATTCAAAATGCACGAGAGAGCTCCAAGCAAGCAATCTGGTAGGGAGAGACAAATCCATTCTTTGTTTAATTAATTAGCATGTTAAATATGGCGATTTAAATTCCACTTAAGTTCATTTCTGCTGCTGTGTGGTCTAGAAAAACATTAAATGGACCTTTAAATATTACTTTTAATTGCAGTAGTAATAGTGCCAGCCATACTGTTACTTGCTGCACTGAAATACTAGGCATACTGGTGGTAGAGAACGTAATATAATTATGGAAATAAAAGCTACACTTGTTTGCTGACCTCAAAACATTCAAATTATCACATTAATGAGCAGGGCCTGCTTTGAATTTATGCATCTATTATAATTATATTCCTTGATCTCTGTATGCTTTTACACACGGATACACCTAAATCCAACATGACATGCATTTTGCAACCAATTTCACTTTAATAATATGATAACACTAATAAATTACAGAGACAAGCATTTGATTTTATTTGGAATAATGGGCACTGATGAATGGTTCAAGACCAATATGTAAGTAAGCAAACAGAATCAGTACTGATTTGGTCTCAACTTTAAATTAATACATACCGAGTAGGAGGTCTGAATTTTGCCCATGACCTGATTAATTGTTTATATAGTTTATTTGGTTTTAGCACCTTGATTGACCAAAAGAATTATGCAAATCAATAGCAACACATAATCAGCAACTTAATATATGCACATGTTAACGCTCTTCTGCACAAAGAACTGCTGCTGTGATAAACAGTACATTGTTTTGTGGTAAAGCACTGAAATGTGTGTAAAATTCACAAAAACTATCTCTAAAAAACAACACTTGCATCTTTTACATGGATCTTCTTGTTAAACTAACATACTGCAACATCCTCGCTGTTCTTAAAGCTTAACACTTTTTATATAAAATACAGCTTTTTTTTACTGTGAGATGTCTGCCTATCTGCCTTGTGGCATTAGAAGGCCTGTTGTGTTGTATCTGTGCCAAGGTCTCGATAGACAATAAGCATAAAAAAAAGATTATAAGTACCTTTCGCTGATGCCACGCTGACTGAAAAAGCCCAAACAGATCTCTACTTGGCAGAAGCAGCCTCCATATGTTTGAATAAACCATCAGAAAAGTGTTTTGTGCGGCTGGGGTCAGACGGAAAGAAGACGAGGGAATCACAGTACAAACTGTTCAAACGATGGCAACAAGTACTGTTGTTTTAAAATAATCCAAGATACATGATGCTACATCAAACACGTCTGAAGTGAACAGAAAAATCTGTCTCAAAATCTACACCAAGGCCAGTTTCCCCCAAAGAGGCAAAAAACAGATGGGAAAAAGAGCAATACGGTTCTCATGCCTCTTTGCATTTTAACCAGTTGATGGGAAAATTATTTTTTAAATTCAAGAATAATTTATAATAACAATTATTCACAGTATTTTGTGCATGTTCATTAGCATGTCGTATTACCACATACGGGACTAATGGATAGGGAGTTGGACTTGTAACCCAAAGGTTGTGGGTTCGAGTCCCAGGTCCAGCAGGGATTGTGGGTGGGGTTAGTGAATAACCAGTGCTCTCTCCACCTTCAATACCACGACTGATCACTTCTCACTGCTGTGTGTGTGCACTTCGATGGGTTAAACGCAGAGCACAAATTCCAACTATGGGAAACCATACCTGGCCACAAGTCACGTCCTTTCCTTACCTTTTCCTTTCCAAAGTAGAGAAATCACCAGCTCAACCATTTTAAAATGAACTTGTAAGAAACAAGTTGTTTTTTTAACAACATTTCAGCAAGGCAAATTAAAGCTTCACCTCCAAATCTGTGATCTCACCACACCTTCAGTTTCCTTAGAATCTGATGACTAATGGTATGTAAAGGTGATTTACAACCTGCTAGTAGTAGCAAAGCAATCTACATCAAAGATGGTGTAGCATCTCTGAAGAGCATTTCTGAAGCTTAAAGTATACATGGATTCTATTCATCTTCTTGATAGTTAAAAATGTAAACAAGCATTTTTTGAAAAATGATTCCATCTTGTTTTCTATAATTATTTTATTTAGTTGCTGTCTGTATTTGTATCAGGGAAGAAAAATACATTTTTGTGAAAATAATGTTTGTAATTATAAACGTAAACCCTTTTTTGTGTGTGTGTACCATTTGGATGTCTTGATAGTTTTGTATATTTTATTGTTGTTGTGTCTAGTTCCAAAAAAATTAAAAATCAAAGTAGGCGGGTCTGACCATCGCCATGTTGGAATCGTGTAACTCTCAGATTGTCGTAAATGGGCAAAGGGGCTGGAGCTGATTGATAAAACCACGGCCAACGTAGTTCAACGCTGGTGACAGTAACAGCTCACTCAAGTTGTCGCCCCCTTAATTATGCAGAACTTTAAGTCTAATAAGTTTTAAATATAATTTAAAAGGGTGAAATTTTAAAAAAATTGCTATATAAACCAAAATATTTTTTTTGAACCAGGCTGTAAACATGTTTTTTCTGCTGTAAAGTTTGGTATTTTAAAATGGGGAGTCTTTGGCCAGTCGATGAATTGCAGTCTTAAGCCCCGTTCACACTAGACGACATGCAGCGACAAAGCCACGCGATTCCATTCATTTCAAAGGAGAGCTGGTCATTTTCGGCGACAAGAGCGACGGCGACGTGAGCGACTGTTGGCGACCAGATGTGGGCGTGTCCAGCAACGCGACAAAATTCAGAATCTCTCAACTTTATGCTAATGAAGAGCGACTTTCGGGAGCGACAGCCAATAGGAAATAGGACGATAGTGCTCATGTGCTCATTTTCCTTTCAGCTAAAGCAGTGATGGTGGCGTTTGCGTTTTCGCCATAGATGGAAAATGGAAAAACTACTGTTTCTCATTCATTTTTGTTTGTGTGTATGGACTCTGTGTATTTTTAAATTATATTCAGTCTTTTGCCAAAAACGTTTGTATTTAGCGGAAAGAAACCTGATTCGCTGTCAACAATGACATTACTAGGCCTTGTTTACACTGTCAGTTAAATGTTACCCAATTGTCTAAGAAGCCAGTAATGAGAACACCCACTAGCGACCTCATCGCCAGCCTCTAGCAACATACAGCGACAGAAGTCGTGTGAACCGGGCTTTAGTCACTTCCGTGTTGGCTTCATGAAAGAGGGCAGGAGGTTGTCGCTTGGGGTTTTTAACGCTAAAAAAGCAGCACCTAGTGGCAAAAAAATAAATTTGCATTTTCATTTAGACCAATGTGAAAAGACCAACAAGTGTGCGGGCAATATGTTAATATTTCATTTTGACATCAACATGAAACCTCTTGGAACTCCATTTAAAATGACTCGTTTTAATGATTCAGAATCTACTCTTTCTTTTGACAATAACTTTAAATAATGGTCAATTTCAGATCTAAATGTCTGAAGGATTTTTTCATTCACCTAGAGCTGTGTTACATGCAAAGTAATTTTCAAAAATCCATAAGGGACACTTTATGCATAATAATGCATCATACATCACGTAGGCTATTGATTTAAATAAAATGTGAATATATACATAAAACCATTCTTCATAAGAAACATGAAATATAAATATCAGCATGTATTTATAATCACATTAATCTACAGGGGACTCATAACAAATATGTCGACCACACGCAAATCTTGTCACATGTTACTTGCTGATTTGCATATATTATTATACAATGCCAGTCTGCCCTATTCATTTGCCTGAAGGCTTCTTGGTAAACTAATTCTTTTTCAGACCTCAAATAGTATGACTAACTTGTTTTTGTAGTTCTGCCAGCCCAAGTGAAGCATGTCTTTCAATTACATTTGCAGGCTGGGAAATTACAAGTGCCAGTTCTAATCAATGCCAAATACTGCCCATTTAAAAACGTCCTGTTCCTCTCATCGCCTACCACTTTGTCACCTTCAAAATTAATACGATTTTATTTCAAGTGCAAAAGATGAGTGCCTGTAGTTTAAGACCAAAAAAAAAGCTACAAACCAGCCCGGTCTGATGAAAATGCGTGTACATAGTATACTAAATAAAAAAAATATATATATATTATATGTACGCGGAAAATATATGCCACGCACGTGTTTGTCGTGCATATAATACACAGTATATTTTTTCATTATATATATATATATATATATAAATATACAAATACATATAAATATAAATGTATGTGTGTACTTTATATATTTATTATATAAATACACACACATACAGTATATGTTTTAAAAATATTTCTGTTTATACATTATATATATTTATATTTTTATTGTATTAGACATGTGTAATAATGTATAAAAATTAAAATGTAAATAAACAACAGAATTTATCATTTGGATTGCATTGATATTCCTACAGTTTGTTCAAATAAAAACAAATTAATACAAATTAATAAAAGAAAATAATTATCTTGAATATTAATCAGTAGAGTGTTCACTTCAGTTCACCCAAAACAGTGAGGAATGTTTTCCAGACATCTTTCTTGAAGCAATTAAAAGTAGATTTAGACAAGTGTTTGTTTCTTGAACAGAAATTTCCAATAAACAAAGCCTTGTGACTCACTTACCAAACTAAACAGGTATGACAACACATGCTTAGGCTCTGCTCCCCTGTTATGCTCATGCATACATAATATAGCTAATAAAAGACTGATTTAAAATGCAGATGAAACCTGGAAAATCACAGAGTTTATTTCACAGTGTCTTCTTGTCATTTTCTCGACGCAGCACTGCAGGCAAATTTTAACCATGGCTCTCAGTTAGAAAGATACGCTGAGTAATTGCCCCGCTCCTTTCCTAATTTATGTGACTTTTTAAATCAGTTATCAGGTAATTACAATACCTCCTTATCAGCAAAATGGATTTCTACCCCATTAGCGCTCCAACAACTGCATGTATCTTAAGTGTGTCTTGGCAGACACCATTTATAACATCACAACACCTGGTAAAATGAGTCTGGCTGACTCATAAAGCCATTTTACATTAAAAAACATATTTTCATTCATTTTCCACAGGAGGAAGCCAAAGCAAATGAGCACGCGCACATGTTTATCTAAGACATTATCAAATTGAGGCCACAGAGTACATTTCTTTTGTTTTCATATAAAGCTAATTAATTATAGTTGACTAACTCCAGCTCAACACTTAAGAGAAAACTTTTTTTAAGTTCGTCAACTTGCCTTCAAAACACAGATGGTGCTCTATGTGACTACTTTATGAAATAACACATATAAAATATGTATATAGATAGATATAGATATAGAAATAGATATACCGCTACATGTTAGGTGAATGCAAAAGATAATCCAAATGTAAAAACAGGGGTAAACAAACATGCAAAATTCAATATAATAAAAGCTAAAATACACAAAAAATAACACTTAGGCCTATATTCAATAACCAGTATATTGTTCATCACTATAATGTGATTAGTTGCATTTTAATTGCATTAAACATTGTTTTTCTCTTTACAATAGTATGTCAGATATTAATAGAGCTGTTTATGAAGTTGTATTCAAGGTGGAGGGAAAAACAAGTCAGGTTGTGGAACTTTTGTGTGGACATTTGGTCCTTTCACAACTGACACAAAACTCTTCAGATATTTAGTTTACCCTTTAAAACTCTGTGACTGTTAAAAAAATATGAATCACTTTTCCTCCAAACTGACCTCATCAGAAACAGACAGAGCATACCACACATAGCTAAATAAACCGCAAGCCACATTTGTCATTACTGTTTCCTTGAAGCCTTCCAAACAAATCTTAACACTCAGCCAGCTACACTCTGTTCCAAAACCAGCTGAGCTCCCTACAGAGGCAGCATCTCAAGGCATCACAGGCACAGAAGCGGCTCCTGAAGGTAGGCATCTTAATTATGCCTCCTAAGATGCCTTATTCTGGCCAGGTTTTACAGCAGGATTGCAAATATCCTTGGCAGTGAAATGTAAGAATACAAAGCTCTGTGAAACATGTTGATATATATTAATATATTAAAAAATGGCTCTAGAAATGCTAGTAATTTCACAAACAATTACAAAAAAACAGTAAGAAACACATTTTTACAATGTGAAATGTTTAAGGAACACTAAAATAGGCTATATTGTTGTAACACACTCCAGTAATACTTAAAAAATAAAGATACTGAATTGAATCGAGAGGCAAGTATTAGCATTTTTATTGAGCTGCTAATGAGGGAAACTGCTCGGCTGACTTCTGGTTGCTGCCTTATTAGTGAGCTGCCCATGTAGGCAATGAGGCAGCTCACTAGATTTCTGAACAGAACTAGTGTGTATGTTTACTTAATCGCTTTTTTAATGATTTACTCATTCAGCAAATCGTTCTTTGTCTGTTAATATCCAGCAGTGGTTTTGTTTTAACACAGTCGAGCGAAACATCAACACTTAGCTGGCAGGGGACGTCGGGGCATGGGAGTTGAGTAAATTAGTACCATATGAGATATTAAAAAAATGCATTACAGAAGATCTAGGCATACCAAAGGGACCAATAAATGGTCTTGATCTCAACTCCAGTCTGCAGTGAACTCTGAGAATTGCCTCAGAGATGCCGCCTCCGGCCCTCTGGAGGAGGAATATTTGGCAGCACGTACGTAACAAGCTTCAACGTGGAGCCACAAAGCGATCCCTAAAAAAAGGCACGTTTTTTTTCTGCTTCTTCTAGAATGCTGTCAAATGAAGTTTACATAATGACTTCTCTACACTATAGGGTGGCCAAGGCCAAATTACATTCAGGCCACTGAGTTTCTCCCACTTAACATACAACTCCCTAACAGCATCTGTTTTAAGTCTTTTTACATAGAAATAAGGTTCTAAAACCGCTTCAATTCACACTGTAAAAAATGGCAGTAAAAAACTGTGAAAATGCTACTGGAAAAAACTGTTTTCTACCGGTTAACGGTAAATTCCTGTAAAATTGACAAAAAAAATGACATTCCCAGAAATCCCTGCATTGCATTTAAAATTTAGTTTGAATTTGATGTTTTTTCTTTAATATAATTCTGTTTCTTCTTAGTTTTTTCTAATCAGTTATGTTTATTAGGGTTGTGTGTCACATGTAATGTTGTTAAATGAATGTTTATTGCATATTTCAGTGTCACACCGTGTTGGTGTTTGTGTGAATGACTCTGAGCACCTTCTATATGTGTTTATATTTAAAGGCTACATGTGATGGGCTTTGTTTCGTCATGTGACTTTCTCATCATCTTCTGCATTTGGTGCTTATCAGTGTATTTCAAAGCTACAAAACACATTTCAGTACTTTAATAGCTTTGTATATTAACATTATATCAGTTAATGAAATTATGGTATTTAACTGTAAATTTTACTTAAAACCTAAAACGTTGTTGATGTATTTTTACAGTCACATTCTGGCAACCGTAGCTGCCAGTTTTTTACCGTAAATTTTATGGATTTTTTTTAGAGTGCAGGCGTAAAACAAAGTGAGAACACAAGAGCACCATCAAAGAAACCGTGCTACTGCCTTTCAAAAATGTGTTTTTAAATTGTTTTGAACTTACATCATTTAATGATTAGTGATGGGCAAGTTTAAAACGCTGCTTTAGAAAACTTCTTGGAAAATGACCAATACTCAGTTACTACATTTCACAAATGTGCGTTTTTAAAAAAAAACTGTAAGCAGCTTGCATTAATTTGTACCACATACAAAAAGTGCTAAAAAAACATCTAAATATAGTTGGCAACGACCCAAGTTTGAGTCCTTTGGCTTGTGGTGCTTTTCCAGTCCTATCCCTGTATTCACTGATATTAATAGCTTACAAATTAATGGAAACACATCAACGTTATTAAATATTTTGTGACGTTTTTGCTGTATTTAACCAGCAGATGTCCTCAGTTTCAAGAACTTCAAAACCGTGAATCATTTTGCAAAGCAAAAAGCTTTTATTCTACAATCAATATCACTATTTATATACATAAATTCCACAATAACCAATTTGTTTACACAAATACAATTTCCCCCTCAGTGTAATTCAATATTTCTTTCTATAGGTGAATGACTGATTTTAAGTGTTTTATCACTTACACTCATAAAGGCTAAATTTATTTGCTCAAAAGTACAGAAAAAGACTGACATTATTAAATATCATTACAATTTAAATGAGCTATTTTCTATTTAAATATATTTTAAAATGGAATTTATACCTGTGACAGCAAAGCTGAATTTTCAGCATCATTACTACAGTCTTCAGCCTCATGATCCTTCAGAAATTATTGATATTTCAGCATCTATTTTATTAGTAGATTTTACCAGCTAAAGAACTACTAACTATAGTAAAGCACAATTCCACTCTTGACAATAAAGGTAATACAACTGTAACGTTCCTTCCGGGTAGGGGTAAGGAGGACGCAGGAGTCAAAACGTATAATAAATAAGACTTTTAATATAATTTGAAACAAAAACGTGGAGCAGTATCCATAAACGAAATATACATATAACATGAACTCAGACAAGGGTAACATACGGGGAACATTCTGGGTTGACCGACAAACACTGAAAGACAGAAGGCAACTTAAATAGACACTACAATGAACACTAATTACAGACACACCTGAACAGCATACACAATCAAAAGAAACTAGGTCACGAGACACGTGGACACACAGAGCACATGGGGATCACAAACACAACATGACAGACCATAGACCCACGGATGTTACAACAACATAACACAAAAACTGTTTTACATTCTACCATAACTGGACACTTTAAAAAAAACAAGGCTTAATTTGCTCACTTACACATTTACCGCCCTCAAAACTCCCATGAAACTCAGTTATTGTAGCATATTGAAAACACTGAAATTAGGTTATATAAGACGTTTAAGACTTGTGTCGCACTGGCTCCTTTTAATCAAACTGAACAAACAACAAAAATATTAGTTTTTCAGCGCATATGCTCACATTGGTGACTTTGTGCCTTGAGTAAAAATGAATTTTGGATTATTGTAAAGGCCACACAGGGGAAAAAGGATAAATGTGGAAAAAGCTGGAGGTCAGGCTTATCCTTATTGTCTTTCTTCAGCCTGACTCCTCAGATGCCACTATGCCCTTGTGCACTGTTCTGTAAATGGTGACTACAACAGGAGACAGCTTAGGTGTCCATCATTCAGTATCTGTGGTGCATGCAGAGCTCTGCCTCAGGCTCGAGTTGGGCAAACGAGGCATGACTGGTCTGAAAAGGTGGTGTGTGGCGGCGTTGGAGATCTGGCGGACATTAATGGAGCGAGCCAGCTGAGGCTGTGACAAGTGCACCAGCACCTGCGGCGATGACACGTCACATCACATCACCACGGGTGACTGACACGTCACCTTCACCAAATCCAGAGGACCTAGAAAAGAAAGAGACGAGCGCAAATTCTGTGAGTGGCTCTGCAGGGCACAGACACGCAAACGCCCCTCTCTCCATTTCCCTCTTTTTGTATTTTTATCTCTCCATCTTGCTTCCTTTGACTTGCTGTCTCTCTTGCTGCTGAAAGTGTCTGCTGGAGGAAATAAAATAAAAATCGCATTTTGGAAATCACAGCGACCCAGTGTTGCTTTGCCTTATCAAGAAAAGGGTGGTATCAGGAATCAAACCTGTCTGATGTCAAACATCACTGGCCCTCAATTGCATTTAATTCAGTATGTGGAAATTGTGTGTATCTCAGCAGTTTCAGCTGTAGCCTATTTTTTCATGTTTACCTTAATTACAATTGCTTCCCGATGTGGAGTAATTGGCATTAGCAGTGCAGAACACACCTATTCTGAATCTTGAAAGAATCATTAAAAGCCCCCATTAAATCATAAGTGGGGTTTTGTGTGGCGTTTTGTCCTTTTTAATATTACCTTTGAGGATTTCTATGTGTTAGCATACTCAAAGTTCACGAAATGAATTTTATGCACGCACACACATTTATCATTAACAGAAAAAATAACAGGATGAGTCATCTTGTTCACAGGTGCATATACTAGGCTAATTCATGTCCAATTAAATGCTCTCCAAAATAAATGATAAATACCACCTGCCTTTGACTACAGCCAGTTAAAGATTTAAAGATTTAAACTGGAATATATTATGAAGATGATGATGAAGAATCAGTGTATGGAGTTTCATATTTTAATGCAACATTTAAGCCAATCAGTGATTTTAGTGCAAAGAAGGGTTGCACAATTTTTTTATTTTGTATTAATTGCAATTTTCTTTCTAAAAGTTGTCTTAAGAGTTTTCTCCCCATTGTTTTCATTTTAGTATAAAATAATACCATGCATTTTTTACTTTTTTATTTAAAGAAGCAGTCAAAACAATGCATAGATTAAAATTTAGGCCTAATGCTGTATAAAAACAATAAAATCTAAGTGTTTTCAGATTGTCTATTGTCTTATATTTTAACTTTATTTTTATGGAACATTTTGTAAAAAAAATTGTTTACATTAAAAAGACATGGGAAAACAAAAGAACAAAAAAAATGAAGAACCAACTTTGTCATACAACAAGGGGGTATACTTATAATATATTTTCATATACTGATGAGCTGCGGGTTTCCCGTCACAATATATACACACACTCAACAAAAATATAAACGCAACACCTTTGTTTCTGCTCCGATTTTTCATGAGATGGACTTAAAGATGTAAAAT
>JAUMHI010000046.1:3855035-3868697 GCA_032359435.1 Enteromius unitaeniatus
GGTAATATTGTGTATCTGGAATGAATTTTACATCTTTAAGTCCATCTCATGAAAAATCGGAGCAGAAACAAAGGTGTATATATATATATAGACAGTACATGTACAATATAGTGTATACAGTCAAAGATTATTTCAATTACAATACTCTTTCCATTTTTTCAAATATTTTAGAAATAAATCCTTTTTAAGTCTCAAAATAAAAGTCAGTTGTTCCATATTGTATATTTCTTTGACAATTTCTATCTGAGGGGCTTATACCAGCATGCACTTCTTACGTGCTACACTTAATATATTTATGAGATACACATCCTCTTTCAACACAAAATCTACTAAGTGACCAAGATATAATGTTGTGAAATCTCTTGGTATTTGATATGCTACAATCTTTACCATGTTCCAGAAAGGCAATACTTTTGCACTCCCCCAGAATACAGGACCTTCAGCATAGTTGTGGTGAGTATATTTGCTTAATTTTCTATTTTCATATAAAAATATGGCATGCAGTTGCTTCAAACAATGGTATGACACTATTCCAAACATAATTGATTTATTCAATTATTCATCAATTATTAATTGCAATTACAATTTCAAGGAAATAATTGACAGTTGTGATTTGTCATCATCTTCAGGTACAATGCAAAGAAAACGTGACGTATTTTCTTGCATAAAAATATTGATATCTTAATTAAAATCACTGCTCTATGATAAGGTGTAATGTATGCTAATGTCATAAAACTTAGATTAAATATATTCATATTTGAAGTGTTTACATGAACTACTGATTTGTTAACCATTTTAATATTTGTAATAATTGAAGCATTCTAGCAAGTGTCACCAAATAGTTTAGATAACACTGCATGTTAGCTAAATGTGACAAATGGAGTGAAGTTAACAGCAACTTTTTCTTGATATGAAGGCAGATTTAATTTTAGCAGCTGATGATATGACGTGTTGAACAGTGGGTGTGATCATATGAAATATAGATTTTTATAGATATTTTTGTCTTTTGGAAGCTGCATTCTAAATCCACTTGTCTCAAAAATCTAAGGGGGCACTTAATTTAAAGGAAAACCCTCAAAACTAAAAGACAAACATTGAACCCTATGGTCACTAAAAACCCTATAACGTTACATGAAATGAGACCATATTCTTATTTATTTATCTTTTACAAAAGTCGTGGCACTGATCTGTTGCATTTCTTCACTGTATTGAAATCACAGTATGAAATCTAACATTAACAGCGACCTGTCAAACCTCTGTCTCCCCTCTGATGATCCCCAGCTTCGCAGGGCTACACGTTTCATGGAAAATGTCACATTCCATTTTTCTTCCGCCATTACCGATGTCCATATGCCAAACGCTAACAGAGGCTTGACTGCAGACAGCTGTGCAGGCTAAGCGAAGCTTGCCAAACACACTGTGGCGGGGGGCAAGCCACTCAAAGTTCAACTGCAACTTTAAGCGGCGATATGAAACGTTAACAGACCACATAATGACCTCCAGTCCTGCTCTGTGATACATTCAGAACACTTTCTCTTTATAATTCATACCGGTTATGCATATTTCATGAGGTTTGTAATGGGAATTGCATCCATACTTAATATTCTTTGACTAATCCCTGGGTGCAGAGGACCAGCATGCATTTTAGCACAACACAGATGCGGTCTGCATTCTGGATGACGTTTTGATTGAGTTTGGATGGCAAGAGCTGGAAATGTGTTGCCGGTTGGACTGTGCAGCCTGCTAAGATATAAAAAAATGGAAACGGGAAGTTTATACCATTCCTTATTTTCTTGCCACTTCCTTAGACGATCGTGCAATTTGCTAAGACAGTTAGAAGTATCTCTTATGGCAAGCCTTTGAACTGCACCAGACATTCAGACAACTGAAAGTGGCTGCTGTCCAGAAGAGCGGCAGAGACGCATTAGTAACATACACACCAGGTGTGACGGGGCTCGAGTGAGCGAGTGATTAATACAGACCTCTACTGTGACAGATTCCCCAGGAAATCTGTTCGACCCAGGTTTCTGTCATGTTTCCAAATCAAAGGTTATTTGTCTCGGTGAGTGGTCAAGGAGAGGAGGAAGTGTGGGTGAAAACATATGTTGCTCACTGTCTTGGATGGATTTTATATTAAGCAGTGGATTAGAAAATTCTGGGGGGGAAAAACTGAGCAAATAGTCAGATAATGAGCGTGGTTTAGGATTTTTTGGGGATTAAAAAAAAAGAACAAAATTTCACTCCAAAAATCAAAAGATAAGTTCAAAATGTATTAAAAAAAAATTTAATTTAAAGGGATACTCCACTCCAAAGTGAAAATTTTGTCATTAAATCACTTACCGACGTGTCGTTCCAAACTCTTAAAGGGGTCATACGGTGCATGCACTTTTACAAGCTGTTTGGACTGAAATGTATGTTGGGAGTGTGTGTACACAACCACTCTACAACGATAAAGATCCACAGGTAGTTTTCTTTTGATTTAATAAAAATAAGTTGCCCCTTCTGAAATCAAGCCATTCTCGATATGTCTTTCGTGCACAATTCAAGCACTCTCTCACCTGCTCGCGTGAACACTGTTATTTTTGTCAGTCGTGGGGCGGGGCTTGGTGTTTAAGTTACAACTAAACCCCCCCCCAACCGGCACCTACGACGATATCATCGTCCATCGTGATGTTTCACATTAGACATGGTACGATGCCAAATTGGTCAACATCGCCCCAACCCTAGAAGTTACCAAAGATCTGTTTTAAGAAAGGAAAAAAATCTGTACACATTAAAGTTCTGAAAATAAGATTATATCATAGCAAAAGAAAAAAAAAACAGTTGATTATGGTTTTATTTCATGTATTATGGTAATGTGAATGTAAGTGGTAAATGCGTTCAACAGTATATTCCTGCAACACTGGAGGAGCAGCAGTTTCAGGACCCTCAGTTTTAGGACCGCAGTTTCAGGACCCTAGTTTTTTTGTGACATCACCATCTACCGACCGGGTGATGTAATGGTGGTGTTTCAGGACCGCACATCGAGGACCCTGGTGTAGTAATGTTTGTACATAGTATCAAGTTTTTTTTTTTATATGATTTTTATTAAAAATGCATCAGATGTTAATTACAAAGTGTGCTATACCTGTTTTAAATTACAATTTAAACAAATGATAAATGATAATTATAAATGTAAAATATATATATATATACATTTAAACAACTGAAAAAAAGTTGACTTTAAAATCTTGGTGTCTTGAATCATACTGTATATTGATTAACCTACTTAAATTTTACTAATCACGCAATATCAGATAAACTAATGCAATCAACATATGCTATCACTAAATCTTTAATCCGTGCATAGGCGGAGGGTGAACCAACTCCAGGGTAAGGCTATAAACAGCCAAATGTATTAAACATTGTATACCTGTCTATTTAGGCAATAAGTTTAATGGGACATAATTTGTATTGAGCGTGATTACAATTTAATTAACAATATAATAAAAATAAGAATTATAAATTGATTTCCTTAATTGATTTTTCCTTTCAATGGTTATTCAGACAGGGAATTAATTATATATAGAATGTGATATTATCACTAACTGTAACATTATATGTCTGTTTAGTTCTGTTTATTCTGTGTTTTTGTATTTTTGGTTTAGTTTCATTTTCATGCCTTTTTTGGTTGTTCCTGTGCTCAAGTCATTATTAGTTAATTTAGTTCCACCTGTGTTTCCCCAGCTGTGTCGTGTCTAGTCATTAGTCTTCAGTGTATATATCCCCTGTCTTTTGAGTTCTAGTTTGTCAGTCAATGTAAATGTTACCGCTTGAATGTCTTTGAATGTGTTAGGTGTTTTGTACTCTCTTTGGTTTTGGATTTATTAAATAATTATTATTTGTTTGAACCCCACAATCTCCTGCGATCTCCTTCATCCTCCTGCACCAACCATGACACTAACTCTGATCTTGATGCTCTGACGTAGATTGAATGCTTGTCTTGTATTTAAAGGGGCCGCAAATAAAACAAACTTGTGCGGACTGACCAAACGGAGGGTACAAGTTAACCTCGTGAAATATATTGATTGTGAAAGTAAGAAATTGATCGATGGAAAGAACTTTTTTGTGTTACATGTTTTCTTTCAATTAAAAGCCATTTGCTGCAGCTCTCTACAACACATATTTTCCATTGAATCCAATATGTTTTGATATGTCAGAATATGCTCTGGCGCTAAATTCAACTTGAAATTCCTGCTCATTTTTAGAAAATACATAAAGTTGATGCACATTATCAGAATAAACACATTAGATCATAACACATTAGATGTTTTTAAATGACCTGTGTAGCCAAAATATGTGTGTTAGAGAACAAATGTATGGTTAATGTTCATATCTTTAAAATCGGTCTATCAGAAAAGCAGTTCTAGGCTATGAAATATAGTTTGCGCTGTTTGATTAAATAAAAGTCCTTTTATATAAAAGTGTTTTTGTGTTTTGCTTTGGTACCTAAATTGGTACAGAGAACCGTGGAGTTTCACTGGTTCCTGAAATTTTGGTACCGTGACAACACTAATGATAATACATTGCATGTTTTTGTGAGATTCAATTCATTGTGATTCTATTAAAGATTAGCCACCATAATAGTATAACGGTATTGATTGGAACGGGTAGCACCATCTGCACATGGTGCTATAAATTAGTGCATCTGGGCCAACGCAGTGCAACAAATGTGTTTCAGTTTCAGTCATTTTGAAAAAGTTAAGACACAGGCTAATGAGCCTAAATGACCCATTCAGTGACATCAATAACATTAAACACTTATTGCACAAAAAAGTCAATATCCTTTCTTTTGTGGTGCCTGAAATAAATGGCCCAAAGTGCACAATTGTTGATTTAAATAAACCGAGGTCTTGGTCATGCAGTGAGCTCTCTCGGTAACCAAGCAACCAGTGAAATACGTCTTTGAATTATAATAAGCTAAATTAGCAGTCCTACTTCCAGAGCTCTGTAGGGCAGACATGCTGCTCACAGCGAGGGTTAATGTGATCCCACTGAGGGAACGTCTACAGCCTGCCTACAGGAGGAGCCCGGCTCCATTTAAAACCCACACAGGAGCGTTTCAACCTGCGGTTAATAAGCAGTGCGGTTTAAGGGACCTCTGTAATACCACCACAATCAAGTTCTCATTCCCCCCGCTGCTAATCTTAGCTGGCCTTGTTATTCCTCTGTAATGAGGTGATCAGTTAGGAACACTTTCTGTTGTTTGTCTGCCATATAATCTGTTTACTGTTGTTCAGCTTACAAAAAAATGCCCCCCCCCTTCTGCTGACACTGGGAAAACTCCCGGCAGCCACATGAAATCCCATAGCACACTGGGGCTTTCAAGAGCCAACAAAGCCTAATGACTATTAAAGGCTAATCTGTGGGCATTGTTTTGGACACGGCCAGTGATTGTGGCTATTGCTTGTGCTGCCTTCGCAAATGGCATTTTAAAATAAGCAGCTTGCTGCTTGTATTGCTTCTTATCGAAAAACTCTGGAAAAGCAATCCTGTATTTTGCTTAGACATGAAGTAAATGCTTTTATTTTGTTAAACAGATTGAGGGCCTCGTTCATGAAACACGAGGAGAGTGAATTTCAATTTGTAAATGCAATTCTTCGTAGTGTCACATTGAATAGTTTTTGATTGAGAGACTAATAACCTTAAAAAAAATGTGATGTTCGCATAGAACTTAAATATATATATATATATATATATACATATATACATATATATAAATATAAAAAAGGCAACAGTCTGTATAGGTTTAACTAAACTAACTGATATTCTGGTGTGGGAATTGACTAAATTACAAATTTACATGGAAAGCTCACCCAAAAATTTGTCAACAAATAGAAATCACCCTCATGCTGTTCCAAACTCATAAAACCTTTGTTTTGTCTTTGTGCACACAATATATGTTCTTGTAGCTTCATACGAGTACAGTTGAACCACTTATGTTATGACTATTTTAACAATATACTTAACTACCTTTCTGGGCCTTGTTGCATTGCTGTCTGTGCAGGGTCAGAAAGCTTAACATATCTTAGTTTGTATAATGGGTTTGGAATGACATGAGGGTGAGTAATAAATTATATCATTTACATTTTAGATGAACTGTGCCTTTAAGAGAAACAGGCTCATTGATTTCGACATCAATAGACTACACATTAATAAACATGACAATAAAACAATTGGAAATAAAACTGGCAAACGGTCAAACAATGCAACCATAATTATCCAAAAAAAGAATGGCAACTCATTTTTTATCTCTAGTAAAACCACCAATTCACTTCCTTTCCCACGTAGAAAAAAAAAACCCACAGCTTGCAAAGAAGGACATGTAGCCCTGAAAGAAGCAGCTTTACAAGGAAATGCTCCTTGGTGAGAATGATCAGCCAATAAGCTTCAAAGGAAGTTTATTTGATGTGGAGCCAGAGAGAGAAGAGGTCTGGCTCTGGCACAGAAATGAACAAGATTGACAACAAATACTCATGACTCATGACAGGTCTCATGTTTTTTTTTAAGCTTGTACTGTAGAATGTGTTGCAATGATGGCATATTTATGAAACAATTTATGAAACAATACTTCATGTAAAAATTTCATTTTTGTTAATCAGAACTGACTTGCAAAAATATACCATTACATCATTTGCTAACCTCCACTCTCTGCAGTGAATGGGTGCCATCATAATAAGAGTAGAAACATCTCATAAAAACATCACAATATTTCACAAGTAACGTGTTGTTTTTCTTCAAACTGTTGCTTTTGACCATAATACAAGTCTTATACCCATAGTATTGCTTCCTCCAGTAAAAAAAAAAAGTATTGTCTGAATCAGGAGAAAAATATTCACAGAAAAAAGCCTACAATGCTAAACTGCTCTAAACAAACATGTCATTGTATTTTGATGTGAAAGGACAACAGGGGATTGACTTTTTCACTAAAGGAACTTACAAGACATTTACTGATGGACTGTGGAATATTAATGGGTTACTGTGATGTTTTTATCAGCAGATTCAGACGGCACCCATTCACTGCAGAGGATAAGCAAGTGATGTAATGCTAAATTTCTCCAGATTTGTTCTGATAAAGAAATAAATTTAAATCAAAATCTTAGATGGCCTGCGGGTGAGGAAATTTTAAGCAGATATTTATTTTTAAGTAAATTATTCCTTTAAATATTTGCAATTTTGGAACAAGTTTTAGTTCTAAGAATTCCTTGAAACACTGCTACAGTGGCAGCTTACTAGGTTTTGGAAACAGAGCTTATTAATTATGAAATAAGAAGTCAACCATTGAGAGTGAATAGTCTACTAAAAAACATTTCCAACTCTTACAGCCAAAAGATGTACTGACACAAGATCAGCGAACAACTAATAGGCCAACTGTGCATTTCTAATTAAAGCACTTTGCCACCACTAACTGCACTTTTACAAGAAAATTACTGAATTGGATTTGAGGACATCCTCAACTGTGATAAAATGGTGTGCAAAAATCAATCCTTTCATCCGAAAGGACGTAAATGAATAGCCAGAGTCATGCAAATCAGCAGAGATCAATTAAATGCTACTCAATGTCATAAAAATCAACCTTGTTGTGAATTTGTTTGCACATCGACATTCAATTTTTATTCATTGTGTGTGGTCAAACAGTGTCAAAGAGCCACAAAGATTACCATTTTTAAAAAGCAATTCCATGAGAAATTATGGTCTAATTCTGAATCCTTTTCCTGCCTCCTGAGTCAGAAAATGACCAGCGGAGAGACAGACATAATAGCATGCTGTTTGGGAAAAGCTGAAATAGCATTGTAAATTGTAAGAATAAAAAAAATTGTTAACACTAAATTCAAAGCTTGATACACAGAAACATACTTATATAATTATTATAAATTATAAATGCTGTGGTATCTTCAGTAAGCTTGACATGCAGCATTAAAAGAACAACAATACAGACAAAAAAATATATTAATATAACACATTTTTATCGTTTTGATTAGTGTTTATCATAAATGTTTTCAAAATGATTAAAATATATATATATATATATATATATATATATATATATAATAGTCAACATTTGAAGTAGCCTAAATCGAAACATTCAACCAAAATGCTTTAATGTTATTTTATGAATATGTTTTAAATAAAACCCTCACAAGGTAAAAATTGTTTATCTTAATGTTAATAAGGACCACACTTCCTTTCATTTACAAGCTTTTCCTCATGAATATTAATTAAGTGGCACAAGTTTATTGTCTTAAAGGAAGAGTTGCTAACATTGTAAGGGCGTAGTACATTAATTATTATTTATGAATCAATTAAAATGTACTAGTTCCGTTTAGAAAAAGATTGCAAAACCTGGTATGCAAATATTCACAACAGAGACCTTGAATTTTCATATCAGTGCGCGCAGAAAACGTTTTTGATTCAACAACAGTGGAGCGTGGTAGATTGTAACAAACACACGGGTCTCGGGAAGAGTTTTGAAATATTGTTGGCTTGACATTGTCTTAAAAATGTCTAGTGTCGAAATACACTGAAAAACTCTAAGCGCCATGAAAACTTCCATCGCGCACTTTCTCTGTCACCACGCAAAACAACAAAAAAACAAAACAACCAATCGCATTTCAAATGTTAGTTGCGTATATAAAAGCTAAAACGATGTCTTAGCTTATAAAATGATGTTCTTGTTACGGTCGTTCAATGCATATTTAACTACCAATGACACAACTAGCGCGAACAAACTAGTCGCTTTATCGACCAGCGCCCTCAACAGGAACATACTGTAAAATTCATTAGTTTAAACTCTTTACTTGGAGGTCCATTTAAAAAAAAAAAACAAGTGTGTGTGGGCCTTAAACAGATGTTTGTGGATAAATTCCTTTAAATAAAATGTCAGCTAAAGCCACTTTGAAATAAACACATTTTGACCTACTGTTTCTCATGTTGACGTCAGCTTTGGCTGGACTTCATGAATCTTTCCCTTTCTCATCTTAACAGTTACAGTGAAGACTTTAATCTGATCGAGATTGGTCTCTCCAGCCAGAGTCATTTTGTTGTTCTCATGGAGGTTTAGCTATGGCTGGGGCCACACTGTCCAAACAGACAGCTTGTGCTTGACTGCCTGTTCCCATCCTGTATTAACATAACAAAACATTACAGATTTCTTGAAGAACATCCAAGAAACCATGTGTCAAATCAAACGGAGATGCTTCAGGCATCACAACTTTGGGGTCGTGACCTGAACATTTCTACGAACTGTATCCTCTAAGGTTTGTCAAGCAAACAAAATTCATAGCTGTAGGTGAGACCTTTATATAAAATTTGCAGCTTCACTAGTGCTAAAAATATGTGAAATGTGATGGCAAACTGGAAGGATCATATTCTTAAAGGAAGTTTTGCGTAGGTGAATTAAGCTGAATTATCCCATTGAGACAGAAGTGTCACTCAGCAAAAGTGCTGGTATTTCTCTAGCACTTATTTGTATCACAGGTCCCCTCTGCAATCCAATCATGACACACCCCTCAATTGCCAGGTCCACCCCTTTAACATCCAGTATCTGGAGGCAGGCTGGGAAAGCTGTATAAATCAGGCCAAATAGTGATCCTGGCTGCACGTAACGGAGATGAGATGCAAGGGTGCTTGAATGATTTGTTATAGGTCTTTGTAAAAAGTCAATAACAATAAAATTGACTAAATAGTAAAACAGTAAACGTGTTGTAATTCTTTATGCGAGTGGTAAATTGGTTGGTTGCATCTCAAAGGGTTAAATACAAGTGGCTGCACGACGATAGATTTGTGGGAACCTGCTGTCCTTTGGTGAAAATGTGACACATGAGATTAATAAATGCAATTCATCTTAAAGGGGAAAAGAAATCACCAGTTTATTTTTTTGGAGAGGTGGATCATGAATATAGTGTATATGATAAAACATGTATTAATAAAGATATCAATATATGTTTTTATTATATTATTATTATATTTGGAGTTCAGAATTTTCTTTTTACAATGTCTGGCAAAACTGAATATATTATGTTTCTTCATGTAAATCAAAAATAAATGTATAATTGTTCATCTACTTTCCATCAACATTCATTTTGTTTCACTTTTTTGGGCAACTTTTCTGGTACTTTTAAGGTTCTTTTGTGCACTTTAAAGCTTGAAAGCTTCAGTCATCGTTCATTGTAATTGTATGGAAACCAATTTAATTCTTTACATTTTTTCCTTTTGCGTTCTACAGAAACGAAAAATCGAGATTAACAGATGATAGAATTTTCATTTATTGGTGAATGAATCCTTTATGAGTACAGTATGTATGAGAAAGATGAACTAAGCCTTTAAACCCATCTTACTGCTTAATTTTCTAAGATAAAGAGCTTATTAGGATAATTGTGCTACATCAAAAAGTAGTTTTGGTTCTGATTATCCAACTGTAATGTCGAAATGGCATTTTAATAACAAGAGTTCATGGTAAATTTACCAGCACTGTTGTCAGCTTGATGTTTTTAGGAGAATAAGAGGCTGTCATCTGTGTGTACAGCGCCATCAAGTGGTATTTAAAATACATTGTCCTCTTAAAGCGGAGTTCTTGTGCAATACACAAGGCACAGTTTGTTAGAGGTGTTAATAGATCTCAGCTGGACGGTAAAGCAATTTATTTGGTTTTGTACGGTCTTGTTAAGCTGGACAACATCATGGCCAATGCAGGAGGAATAAAGTTCAATTAAGGTCAATGTTACTGCTCGCACAGGTCTTGCCAAAGAGACCAAACAACTGCCAAACACTTATAAAGCTGCCAGTGACAATCAGCTCAAGAATGAGACCATAGAAGATGGAGCCACTTGGCCAGAAGAAAGAACAGTGCATGTTCTCATGGAAACCAGAATCTAGCAATTTTGATAAAAGAACATTTTGGAACATATTTTAAAAAAATACTAAATAGCAAAAATGTTTATATAACATTTTTAATTGAAATTAAATACACACACATATAAATTAAAATGTCCTGCACTGATATATTTTCAATTATGTATTTGCAGGAACATCAACTATTGCATCCAAAGTTATAAAACTAATAGTTCCATGCATATTGCAGGAGAATGACTTGACACCTGAATGTGTGAAAAGAAGCAGTTCATGGACAGCTGACAAAAAACACTTTTACTTATATGGAGTGCCGTTCAAGTCACCAGACAATTTTGTCTTTATTTGCATATCTACATTGCATATTTAAAGTGATATTTTGAATTTGTTTACAATATTTATGATTATACATTTTAAAAAGAACCATTATTTACAATACATCTATTCAATATTCATAAAACAACTATATTTACAATATAAATAGTTTTTAAAAAATCATAAAGCATCAAAATGCACATGTCTATTGTACATAAAGTCTTCTGTTTTTTCTCTGTACAGCAAGCCAGTATATATCATTCACTGACTCTGTGGTTGTGTCTTTGGAGCTCAGGTAGCCTAGGATGGAGTTTCCAGCCCAGAGACTGACCCCTACTAGACCCAGACAGAGATGTGGGGTTTTCCATGCAGATGTGGTGAGCTGGGTGTGGATCATGAAGATGACAACCGCTGAAGTTCCCTAAAATGGGTACAGATTCCTACATGCTTAACCTTCCTTTTGTGTTGAGGTGAATTTGTCCCACATTTGACTTTCAAAATGATGAAACTATTGGTTAAACTATTTATTTCCTCTTGAAATTTAGTTAATACTTCTCATTTAGGGTCATGAATGTTCATGCATTTTTTTTTACAAATGTAAGTCTAAAAGGACTCGGGTAATAAACAGAAAATTGTAGTTTATCAGACACTAAAATATAAAATATATGAGAAATTATGACATTTTTCATAGTTTTAATTATCTGTTTGAGGTTCATTAGTTTTTTTTATTATATAACTATCTGAGTTACAATGCTACTTGCATATAAGTGCAAATAATACTGTGCAAATGTAATCATGACCAACAAATATGTAATATATGCTGTATAATAAATGTATACCCCTAACACAATAGAAATAGCACCACACAAATAGAGGAAACTTGTTACATTTATCATGTATTTTATATTTTTTAGTCTCTGAAAAGCAACCAAGTTGTATCCTGTTTTTGAACACAAAATGATTGCTAATTATATGTAATCTGCTTGGTGCAAAAGTCATATAATGAATATGTTCTGATGATATGACATACCACAGCTCGGCTGCTGAAGACAGATACCTCACTGGTTCCTGTTTGCTTCTGAGTAGTAAAAGAAACAATGCTGTCTCCAACCATCATGGCTCCAAATGCCCGAGTGAGATAAAGATGATCCTCAGATCCATTAATCTACAATGAATAAATACACAATGCAGTAACAGACAGTGCAACTTAGAAGCATTTTAGCTGAAAACAAAACCTCTTTTAGTATACTTGACATGTTTGTGTCAGTATACTTTCAAGTGATCACAGCAGTTGCAATTAAAGTTACGTTTTTACCTGTGACCCATGTAACCATCCTGGAAAAACCAACCACATTAGGCCACAAATGAAGTTGGCAAAAAAATCCATTTGAAGGAAAAACCTTTGGGGCTTAGTGAGCAGTTCAGATCGTTTCAAAGAGCCTTTCAACTGATTGTGATCCAATATCAAAAGAATCAAACTGCTTAGAAGAAAAAACAAGAACACCGCCGTATCCAGCATTGGAAGCTGGAGAGAAAAAAAATCAAGATTTATGGATTTAACCGACATGTGACAAACGTTTGATGTTTTATGGCATTACAACGGAGAGATATATTTATGTTTCAATGATTACTATACCAAAGTGACTTAATATAATAAAATGTACACATCATTTTACAGTACATACATGTCTAAGGTCTGTTCCTTGAATGTGTGCCTCTTTGCAGACTCCCAACAGTGAAAGGAAGGCCTGTATAGAAAGACGTAAAAAAAAATTCATTTAATTTAGATTTCAAAATGTGGATAAGAGGTCACACTTAAATATGTACACTTCATAAAGTTGGGGAAGTATACCAAAAAAGTCTATTATGCGCACTGAGGCTGCATTTATTTGACCAAAACAATAATATCGCGAAATATTATTGCATTTAAAATAACTGTTTAATTATATTTAAAAATGTAATTTATTCCTGTCAGGCAAAGCTGAATGTTATCCAGTGTCATCCTTCTTGATTAATTTAATGCATCCTTGATAAATAAAAGTATTCATTAAAATATTTTTTTTTTTTAAACCTAACTAACACCAGATTTATTGAATAGTTATAGCCAGAAACTATATTTTCCTCAAGTTGTCAAGTGAATATGTGTAGGCACATGTGTGTATTGCACTTACAACAAGCCTGGAGACGGAATGAGCTGAAAGAGAAAGTGTATGGTTGTTGCTTTTGAAGAAAATGAACTTAATATTACTAGCAACCCACACACACACGAGTGAGCGCGTTACTTCAAACTGCGTGCTGCCGTCACTGACGCTGTCCCCCTGCAACACAAGATAACGCGTTACAAACGTATTATCACAGAAACAGTCTAGGCCAAGATGACCAATAATTACAGTTTTTCTCAGTCGCTTTGGTGCGTTTCTCAGATCAGAATTAAAATTCTCATAACTATTAGTTCAACCT
>JAUMHI010000046.1:3868797-3910088 GCA_032359435.1 Enteromius unitaeniatus
AGTTTGCACTAATTGTTTTGAGAAATGCACTAACTGCTGTGCAAATGTTAATACTGTTGTGATAAATGCACCAAAGCGACTGAGGAAAAACTGTAAGTGAAGTCTATAATAAACATTATACTGTAATATACGGTCTCATTTAGTCGGAACGCGTCGCGTATTTACCCAACAACTCGTGTTAAGTTACGCGTCTCGTTCAGTTCCATTCAGATTCCAAGCATGAGAACGATTTGCACTATATCTGTATGATGGTATTTTAACACACTTGTATTTTTCACAAAAGAAACACATTTAGCATAAAAAACAACTATTTCCCCAGCATTTGCAAACAACAAATTATATAATTCTATGATTTTGCATACGTAAAGACCCACCTCTGAGGAAAAAGCCAAACTGGAGCACATCCTATACGCCACGCTCAGTAGCAGTCCTGCCACAAGTTCAGCTGAAATTACTTGACTTCCAATTACTTTCTCCCTGTTCGTTTTCATGGTTGGTTCACAGTCCGAGTTGGCCGTTAAATCAATGTTTTCAGTGCGGCAAGGAACTACATTTGTAGCCCGCTGGCTTCTAAAGCCCTCATACGTAACGCGCCCTTACACAACCTAATTATGAAACTCACTGAGGGGGGTTCCTCAGTTCTCTTGAGTAACCCGGTGCTGATGGCGACTTCACGTTCTTCTGGCCACTTTTCTACAGAGTGTTACGTAAAAAATCTACGGGAATAAAAACGTTCCCGTAGGATGCAATTCGTGAAACCAGATCACAGTGATTTTTAAACGTGTAGTGCTTTAAAAAACATTGTTGAATCATATTTTTTTAAATCAGCATTAATATTCACAACGCTGCCTGCGTTTCACAACTAATTAAATGTTTCCTTACACTGCATGGAGAAGCAGACGTTTTATTTATAAATAAAACATTCACTCATGAATAAATAAATTATACATAACCCTGTTAATATACATATTTATCAAATGTTTGGTCTTCCAGGTGCAACGTCAATCTTATGCACGTAGTTATATATTAACATTTTTGTGAACCTTTACTAAGTGGAAACCAATAAATCAGGTTAAAGCCAAACATTTATCACATGACTTTTTTTTTGCAAAGGCTTGTTTGTGCATGTAAGCAACTTACATGAGGAGATATTGGGGTCAAGTGGACTAAGCTGACTTTTTTGTTGTTTTTTTAATAAATAACAACTAATATAACATGCAATTACTTTTACAATTGTAATTAAATTTATTTAGAAAAGTAACAATAAATTAATATTATGCCTAAATATACAATTCATCTGTGTAAGGGAATCATTTCAGCATCTGATGAGTGGCAAATAAGAATTATGTATTTGTCTATTAAATAATACACTGCATACCAACTAGGAGTTTTGACAGTTTTTCAGCATATGAAAGCAGAAAGAGGAATCTTATCAAAGCTGTCAATGAAATAAAACATTGTTCTCTTTCAAACAGCAAAGCAATGCTTACTGATGGTTCACACCCACGGGAACTTCTCTGTATCAGTGCACTTTTGTTCCTGGACAAACACATTTTGTGCAACATAGGTTTAGTTTGGTCATGGTCACACTGATGAAAACAATTGAGGAACAATGACAGAGAAGTGAAGAGCCCAGTCACATGTTCATATAACTAAGAGAATGATATAGACCTTATATATTCAGTACATATATATGCATTTATTGATATACTTTACAAGAGTACGCACTCATATAACTTGTAATTTTACACTTGTACACTTATATATATATATATATAATACATGTACATTGGACAGATTTGACATGTTAATGTATTTACAGTAACTTTCATACAGCCATTACCACATATCTCTAAATATACATAAAGAGAGTACGATATATAAATGTGTATTATTTGGCACCACTTACTCATTTTATCTCATCACATTCAACTCACAACCTGAGTTAAAAAATAGTTTTGGCTCTATAGCTTAAATAGCGCCACAGCATTGCTGCTAAACCCAAACTGGACATTTCAGGAATCAAGAATGGTGAAGGATCGGCCAGTTCTGAAGAAGTTCTCGATCTCCTCCAGAGTCCGGCCTTTTGTTTCTGGCACGCATTTAGCAGTGAAAATTATATTTACTACAGAGACGACACAGAAGAACAAGAAAGGTGCAAAGAGTCCATAGGCCTCCTATATAAAAAAAAAGATACATGTTATCAAGTTTTCCTTTTATAGCTATGCTCATGAAAAGCTCACACATCTATGTATACAAGGATATTGTTGCCGTATGTGCTGTTAGGTAGCATAAAAAACAGGTGTTTTCCAATTCCTGTTTCCATGTGTGTAAGAAAGAGATTTAGCTCACCACCACATGCATAAAGAGTTGCGTCAGAACAAAGGCTGTGATCCAGCTAACACCAACGCACAAACCAGATGCTACACCACGTGCACCCAAAGGTAAAATCTCTGACATCAGCAGCCATGTGATTGGACCCCAACCCATAGCATAACCTACATGGGAGATTTCAGTGACGTTATACTGCATGTTATTTTACATCATGAAATAGAACTAGTTCTAAAAGTGTTTTAAAAATCCATGTACATTACTCCAGTGTTGTAATAATAAAGTTCCTCCACAAAAAAGCTTCAGTGTGAACTGGTCACACTTAATATGAACAAACTTCCTGAAACCAAGAATACTCACCAAATATGATGACCATAGCGCTTATTAGAGGAATCAGAGTTATTGGATCGAAAGCAGGGCCTGTTGAGCCTCCAAAAGTGGTCTTCAAGCCCTCAGCTACAGTAAGATTGCCATGGTTGCACTGTGTCTTGTGAGTGTACATAGTCATTGAAAGCATGGCTAGATACATCAAAAATCCTGAAGGAATAAAAGATGATTGTGTTTTAGTTATTTTTCCAAAGAATTACATTTACCAAATCTAATACTTTTATTGTTAATTCTACACAAACCTGAGGTGAACAGTAGAGCTTTTCGACCTGCTTTGTCCATCAAACTGGCTGCGATAGCGACTGACATCAATCTTACAGCTCCCACTAACGCTGCATCATATTTCGGTTCCTGAAATGTGATAAAACATGAGTATTTTAGATGGAAAATGTGCTTTCAGGTATTTCACAGTGTGAATGAATGAATCTTTGACACATACCAGTGATATAGCTGTCATGTTAAAGATGGGCTCCAGATATACCAGAATTGGGGTTATGCCAGTCATCTGCTGCAAGAATCTCATGAAGACTGAGATTAGAATTGGTTTATAGTATAAAGGTGTTCTAAGATCACTCCACTGAACGCGCTGTTGGAGAGAACATGCAAGTCATTAAATATTCTATTTCGTTTATATTTTTTAATTATTCCAAGAAATGGTGGGAAGCAACCCCTGCAATACTGAAAATAAAAATGACATGTTTAAAACAGGTTGTAGTACTGCTTGCTATGCTAATATGCAACAATCTGATTGAAAAAAAAAATCAGTGCAATACAACTGATCCAGTTTTCTCTTATTAAATTCTACCTGCTTGACCTTATAAAGTTTTATTGCAAACACCCTGATAACATGATGTAATCCACCGCAATGTGCCTTTTACCTGAGAATTGATACTGCGCTCAATCTTATTGAACTCGGTCAAGTAATCAGAATCGGGGCCTCTGAGCCATTCTAGCGATTTAACTGCTCTTGCACTGTTTCCTTTCATGATGTGGTAACGTGGGGAGGTCGGCATGAAGCAGAGCAAAATCATCATGATAACGACAGGGATCTCCCCAGCCACCGCCAGCCACCTCCATGGCAAAACTAAGCCTGGAGAGAGAAGATAAAATAGCATCATTTTCAAAGGACATATAGGATAATGTATCTGAAAAATGAAAGCTGAAGATGTTGGAGAAAGCGTGTTTCATCATACACCCAAAACAACCCGAGAAATATCAGCTCTCTCACCAAAAGCATAGAGTGCTAGACTTCCAAAGACAGCTGTGATCTGAGGACACGAACCCAGCATACCCCTCACAGATGGGTGTGAAATCTCTGACACATACACCTGTGTAAAAAGATATCAGCCAATGTTAATGAGATTCATTAGGCACAGATAGAAGACATATTATGATGTTTCTTTAACTAAAATCCCATATGTTATAATGAAATTCTTATTTGTAGACTATAACTAAATACACGCAAACATACAGACAGTAAGTGAATCAAATCTTATGGATTAAGCAAGACACATTTATTCACTTAGCAAACGCTTTTAACCAAACAACTTACAACTGAGATATATAATAAAAGAAATAACTCAAATTCAGACTAATACAGGGATTATGCAGGATTATGAAGGTAAATTTTCAATTTCCTTTATTATGTCAATAGGTTCTTTAAATGTTTAAAAGGTGCATCAGCAACACTTCAAAGTTTAATACAACTTCCTACTTATCTCCATGATAAATAGTTTAGTTGAATACATCTGCTCCCAAATACTAGAATAAGAAAATAACTTTTCCTGTACCAGATATTTGTGTTTTAAAGAAACTCAATTTCTCGGAAAACAAAACTATCTTTATTTTGAATCTCAAGTCAATGTAACTTAATTTAACAATGTTTAGATATCTACACTGGAAAACGAGATAAAAACACTGAAGAAGAGATTTATTTTAAGCAATGTATGCAACATTTAATGCCGTGACTATCAATTTAAGACTTTAGGCTCTGATTTAAAGGGTCCCATTTTCGAGAAAAATTACTGCGTAAGCGTATGCTTTCTTCTACAGGCGCAAACAGCTGCAGATTACACACATGCGCATGCTTTCACCCGGATTTAAACAAGGCTGATTTCATCAAAAACGTTAAAGCATGCGTATTCAGTGTGCTGAGATACTAAGACTAATACTGAGATTGTTTTACTTGCGCAAAAAAGTATTCGCTAAAGTGAATTTGATGTCTAATGTCACATGGACTGTTTTACCAATGTTTTTACTAAGTTTCTGGATCTGGGATCATGGCTCTCTGATCTCATCAAAAATATCTTAATTTGTGTTCCGAAGATGAACAAAGGTCTTACGGGTTTGGAACGACATGAGGGTGAGTAATTAATAACAAAACTTTCATTTTTGGGTGAACTAACCCTTTAAGGCCTTTTTAAAACCTGCAGAACCCCTCTAATAACTCACAAATGTAAGTCTCTGGGATTCGACTGATTTATTCATTCCGTATTTGTTGGTAAATGAATAATTATAGTGTTTTTGTTTGCAGCCAACAGACATGCTTATTGACAATGTTTCTTCTTATTATTACATGGCATCCAGCATTTTATCTCATAAGATTCAAATCACACTACAAACTTACTAAAAACGAAAAATTTAGAATTATAGAATTCATACTGCTATCTCTATAAACGGACTAACAGAAAACTTACAGGAATAGATCCAGCAGTGATACCACCAGCAAGGCCAGTCAGAAATCGTCCCCATAATAACATCCAAAAGTTTTGTGCAGACCCCATCACAAGGAGACCTAATGCAGATGGAACTCCTGACAACATGATGCTGATTTTTCTCCCAACTCTGTCATTCAGCATCATGGCACTTACACCTCCTAAGGCAGCTCCAAGAGTGAAAATTGACTAATAAACAAAAGAGAAACTAGTTACAAAGATGTATTTTTACCGCATGTTTATACCTGAACATATCTTCCATATCTTTAGACACATTAATGGTCTTACACCAAACCATGATATCTCATGGATGTCCATTCGCAGCCGAGGGTCATCACCCTTTTGAAGCTGGGGGATGACAGGGGAGGGGAACACCAAGGCAAACCCAAAATTGAAATTGCCCAGAACAGCTGAAAACACCGCAAGGAAGAGCTTTCCATGTCTAGAAAGTACAAACAATCGAAACTCGTAAAAATAAAGTTTCATTCAGACAGCATAAACCGAAAACAATGACGGAAAACGGAACGATAGTCACCTGAGCCGGGCTGGTTTGTTTCTAATTAACGCAGTGGTTTCATCCGGACTGCCTTCCATCTCTCCTCCGCTTCACCCTGGACACTGAACGGCTTTAATGCTCGAATGGGTATAACTGTAAGGGAGTGAAAGTAAAAGCCCATTTTTGCAATCCTGGGATTTTAGATAGGGACAAAAAATAAGGAAGCATACGTCAGAACTTCCTCAACTCAGATAAGAGATGTGTTAAGCAACCAGAAATTCCAGTCAGCAGCCACCCGCCGTTCAGAAAGAGAATACGACCCGCTTTGATGATTTTAAATCAACCCAGTTTTTAAAATCTTTTTGATCAATTCGGTGCATAGACATAATAAATAAGAGACGTCTTTATAAAGTCTACGCTTCGGTGTAGTACTACTTATAATAAAATAAAAAAGCGATTCAGTGAATCACTCGCTAAAATGCCCCTATTATGGGTTATAAAAGGTTAATATTTTGGTTTTGGGATCCCAAACAACAGCTCGACATTCATGCAAGGCCAAAAAAAAAACATTTACTGTATTTATGTTGACCTTATTTGTTCAACGACTCCCAAACATTTAAAAACGACTCGTTCTCAATGATTCAGAGTCGACTCATAAGAGAGAATAACTTTAAACACCGCATGAGAGGTAATTTTCAATATTTTTTTTTTGCAAGTGATTTATTATATATATTAAATTCAGCACAGATTGATTAATTGTAACAAAAAATTGTACAAAACTGTTATCCCTTCGTTCTTTGATATGTGGGATATGTTTTATTCCTCAGCTGATTCAGTTCAATTCACATTTATTTGTGTAGCGCTTTTTGACGATACACATCACTGCAAAGCAGCTTCCGCATTAATAGTTCATCAAACTGATCAAAAAAAGGACAATTTGGTAGATTAGACTGATATTTCTCCGAGCTAAGCTCAGTGTGCCTACTGTCAACACCGAGCATCAACATGTTTTAATTTTTGCCTGCAGCAACAACCTCCCGGCCTCCTCCTCTTATAGGAGCCCTCCAGCTGCTCCAGCCAATCCGGGCGCAGGGGGCGGGGCTTACGGCGGAGAAAAACCACGCAAGGCGCGTTTCCCCTGCGCATGCGCTCTGAACTCTCTCCCTCTTTTATGTCTGGCGCTGTGGCCGCCTCCCGGTTTTGAGCAACACGGAACAACAAATGTGAAAAATTCAAACCCAAAAACACTGTTTCTAGTTCCCACACACCTGTCTATTTGAGTCCCATGAATGAGCCATGGCGGTGAACTTCGGCAAGATCGTCGTGGGGAGTTATGTGGAGATAAAGCGCAGCGATGGTGAGTTCATATTTGGGTCGCTTGTAATCGTCCGTTAAAGTCGTTGCCCCGGTTCGGCTAACGGATGCTAACATTAACACTCCAAAAACCTGACAGAAAGGATAGTTTTAGGTGGTCGGGCCTGCTATAAATCCCTATACTGCGTTAAGTTTGGTGTGTTGGGGCTGGTTGCCGAGGTAGTTAACGAGCTTGTGTCAATCAACAGTGCGACTGTCGGTGTATGTTAGCCACCTGCTAAACCCGGGTGGAGTTTGTTTAGATTCATCATGTGTGGGATCGTATTTGATTTCAGCTCATTAACTGGCTTACTTGATGTAGACTAGTTGGGAATTATTTATGTATTGTATTGGTAGTCATGTAAGTATTGTAGATTCTGAATTTATGTGAGTTAGCCATCTTAAAGTCACATGCAAATGAACGTGTTGTTTTACTGGTTGGTTGTAAATAAGTGTGGACAGAGGAAAGCTGCTGGTTTCATTAGCTTAGATGGTCTTAAACCCAACATAAGTTTGGATGCCATTCACTTCAAATTAGTCACTCATTTGAGGTTATAAATACATTAGAGAGTTTCCATAGTCATAATAATTTGACTGGTTTTTAAGAGTAATGATTTAAAGATCAGTCCTTCAAGTTCCTTGGAAGGTATGTGATGTGTCATCTTTTGGGTTGAGAGGCCAAATGAAAATATTGACAGCCTAGTTTCTTTATTATTATCAGATGTGTATTACAAATCTCAAAGACCCAACAATGGCTTTCACATAGTGTTTTTGGGCAATTACTTACATTTGTAAGTAACGATATATTTTTTTTTGAGGTTAGGATGGTTTATAATTGATCAAATACAAAGGTGAAAACTTTTTTCCATTTAGAAAATGAACAACCACAACAACTTTAAATAAAAGCTGTAATAATTCTATTAATAGGCCTATTACATTTACTGATCATTATTGTTGTTGTTTTTATTATCATTGATAATATTACACCATTCACTGAATATTATGTTTTAATTGTAATTTTGTTAATCAAAAGTCAAACATGCATTGGTTCTGACTATGTTTAAGGTTCAAAGTGTCAATTTCTGATGATGTCTCAGTACAGAGTTAGTGAATCTCGTGTGCATTCAGTGGCTTTTTCATTGGTATTGAATCATCAATACAGTTTGGAAGGCTGTCAGATGAGATTGTGATTTTATCTCTTTGAGAAGGCTGTGTTATATTTAACTTCAGCTTGTAGCAAAGGAACGAGTGAGCCCGGGTCTGTTGACGTGTTAGACAAACCACTCCTGTCTCTTTGAGAAGTTTCATGTATTGCATAATAGAGATGACTCTTGACATGCTCTCTGAAGATGAACAGTGTACGTGACAGAGGAGGTCTCTAACGTCATAAAGATGTGCCTTTACTTCAAACTAGGTCTTAACTTTTCTTCTGGCCCGATGTTGAATGCAAGTGTTTAAAATAGCTTGTTTTATGGCAGGATAATATGTGCTTTTTCTTGCTGATGCCGCTGTTGAATAATTGCAGGGATGTCGAAGTGTGAGTAGGAATAGCTCTGAATAATAGATGCGGAACCATGGCTGTTTGTTTTCAGTGATGCTCTGATACTTTTCAAAGCTATTAACAGAACTTTTGAAGTGTCTCAAAGTAGATCGGTGTTGACTTGCCATCTTGTACCAAAACTCTTTTTCAAGTTTCATTAGATGTGTAAAATTTGAAAATGGTTACATGAATGTTTTGACACTTAGAGGTGTTGGGTTTCTTACAGGGCGAATACACCAGGCCATGGTGACCTCTTTAAATGAAGATAATGAAAGTGTAACTGTGGAATGGATAGAAAATGGAGACACTAAAGGAAAAGAGGTAAGTCTAGCAGCCTCTCAGCTGCCTGTGTTATTAATAATGGATGGAACAACATTCTGGTTGTTAGGGTACAGTATGAAACTCTCAAATATTACATGAACACATGCTGTGTTTCTTTTAAATATGAATTATGTACCCTGTGCCATTTTTGGATAACCTCCATGATTTGGAAAAAAAGATCAGATTTCTTGTAATGTTCACAACTTTTTTCGTAACAGATTGATTTGGAGTGCATATTCTCACTAAATCCAGATGTTGGTCCAGAGGAGGAGATTTCCTTGAGCCCTGTTACACCGCCGCCTCCTACACCCAGCTCTGTAAAGGTCAACAAAATCCCTAAGGTTCGTACGAGGCCAGAGTCAAATGTTGAACTTGCATTTTAATGGTTTGCGACTTTTAAAGCTTTTTTTTTTAACTTGTTTGTGTGCAGAATCGTAGAACGATTGCACCGGGAAGGAGTGAAATCCCATGCAGAGACAATAGAGGTATATTTATTGTTATATGACTGGCAATAAATCAGAATAAGTTATGAATTGCATTATGGAAATGTGCAGTTATTAATCTGCAAAACTGATTTCTGGAAAAAATGTAGTGTGCACGTGCTGGGTGCTTCAAAATGAAGAGGCGGCACATGTACGTGTCAGGCTCATGACGCAGTGTTTTCAGAGAGTGCACACTCCACAGGCACTTCATTTTGACATTGTACTCTGAATTTGTTATAACACGTGCTAGGGATGACTTTTCCCTAATTTTCCCAGTTTATTGGAAAACATTTTAGTGCTAAATCTAATGTACTGTAATAAAATAATTGGCTTCATGAGAAGTCTTCCTTGACTTTAAAGCATGTTTTATTTGAAATAATTAAAATAATATTAGGCAGTGTTATTCAGAAATGACCTAATGGACATTAAAAGAAGCTTCTCTTAATATTAAAATTGTAAAATATTTTAACCAAAATAAAAATGTATACAGTTTCTTGGTTTTCGTAATTTTGTATAAATGTTTAAATAATTAATTGAAGTAGTATTTTAAATTTCTTACTCTGCTTACACTGGGACCTCAATTTAGCCTTTGATGTTGATATGATGTGAAATGATACATATAAATAATATTTGGGATTTCTAGAAAAAGGGATCAAGTTCAGGAGAACTGGAAGAAAGTGCATATTTAAAAAGTACACTAACTCAAAGTCTGTTAAAATTAAGACAAAAGAAAGGTCATGACAGATGTTTATTGTTATTGTACACATTTTTTTTAAGTAATAATATGTATAATAATGTAGGATTATTTTGTTCAGTAAAGAATAACGGATGTTAAAGTCAACCTGAAACCTTTAAGCGCTTAAGCTATTCTCTATTTTAATTTTATTGATCTTATTGGGAGATATTTAATATTATTGTAATATATTTATGTACATATTAAATTTTTAAAAACAAAAACATGTCGGTCTTTAGTCAAACTCAGTCTTTGAGTGCAAAATATGCATAAATAAATATGCATAAATATAACTTATGCCAGACTTCTTCAGTCATTTCGACCACTTAAACCTTGCTGCTTTCTTAAAGTTGATTGAAGTATTGCATTTAGATCTGCGTCTGTGCAATTGATTGATTAAACCAAGTCCTCCACTTCCCACCCCTACCCCCCCTTGACAGAAAGTCAGCATGCTCAAACAAATAGAGAGATGCTTTAAAAGTGCCAGAGTGTTTTACTAGATATGATGTATAGTTATGGCAACATGCTAAGAGGGTTGTGTTTGGAAAATTTTCAGACATAGTTTCTGTTTGTCCAAGTGTGATTTGCTGACTCTTATGTGTTGTGTTTTAAAGTTGGCTCGACTCGGGGACGGCTGGCCCAGCAGCAGCAACAGCCAGAATCAGCACCCCCTCCACCAGTACAACAGCCCTCTCAGCCCACACAGAGCCAGACCCAAAATCAGCTAGCTCAGCAACAACAAAACGGTAATATGACACTCCTCAGTGCTTTTCAATCTGTTCCTGTCATCCCCCTTTTCCCCACAGGAAAACGCTGAAAGGACTGAAGCCTCCTGTGAAGGATGCGTATAATGCATAAAGAGAAAGCATCCTTTTAGAGTCTAAATTTTGCGGTAAACCTAAACCTGGCTCATCTGTCTGTATCTTGGCTCAGATCTCATAGGGTGTGGTTTGGCTACCCCGGCCGCCCCTCTGAATGTCAGTGACTGTTTGTGACCGGGCAGGCTTGACCTGACTCTGAACCTCCCTGATTAATCCTCTTGCTTTGAATTTATGAAGCTTACAAGAGTCTGTCTGCTAAATTAATCTGGAATCAAAATGCTCAAACTGTTTTCTATGTGCAGCATGATGCTGCCCATCCTTTGAGTGGTTTAATTTGTTTGTTTGGTGCCGGGTTGGGGCAAAATTAATTCACATATGTGTTGTGATTCTTTGTCAAAATAGAAGTTAATTTAATTTACGTGGCCTCAGCCAATCCAAGATGTAGATGAGTTTTTTCTTCATCAGAACAGATTTTGGATAATAATAGCATTACATAATTTGCTCAGCAGTGCTCTGCAGTGAATGGGTGCCGTCAGAATGAAAGTTCAAACAGCTGATAAAAACATCACAGTTATCCACAATTAGTCCACACGTCTCCAGTCAATCAGTTAACATCTTATCTTAGCTTGATCTGTGCTTATTTATAGCACATTTGAAGTTAAAAACATTTTAATGAATTGTTCACTACAAACATGCAGCTTTTTGCTTTAGAAGAACTGATGAACTGAAGTCATGTGGATTATTTGTGAATTGGGAAGTTTTTATCAGCTGTTTGGACTTTCATTTTGACGGCACCCATCCACTGCAGAGGATCCGTTAGTGAGGAGTGATGTAATGCTAAATTTCTCTCAAATCTTTTCCAATGAAGAACAAACTCATCTACTTCTTGAATGACCCGAGGGTACATTTTTCCTTTGGCGGTTAACTGTTCTTTCTAATCAAATCTAGTTTAAAGATTCCCACGCCTAGTTTGGTGTTGCAAGTAATAGTAGTAATGTAATAGTAGCAGGGTTCTTTGCAGATAGCAAGAGTGCATCGATAAATGACTTTGGAAAAGGTCTGCTCGAAGAATAGAGCTCTTTAAGATGGAGAGGGCTGTTGGCGCTACCATGTGCCAGCTGCCAGAGGCTCTGGCTTGCCTCTATAGCCACTCTGTCTGCACACATAAACACTTATATTAGTGAGAGATACAGAGTGGGGGGAGGCGGGCTGAAAGAGAGGAAATGGTTGTTGCCTTTGTTCAAATGGAATTGTGTGTTGTTCTGCTCTTGAACAGCAAGGAGGAAGTCGAACTGTGTGAAGGAAGTGGAGAAATTGCAGGAGAAGAGGGAGCGACGCAGGTTACAGCAACAGGAATTGAGAGAAAAGCGAGCACAGGTAAGACAACTATTATCTGTCATCTCTCTGCCACATCACTCAGCTTTTAATTGTGATGTGTTTGTCATGTTTGACTAATAGCAACGTTCACCTTGTGAATGTCCTTGTTTTGTTTTAAAGGAAATTGATACAACAGTTCCAAACTATGAAATACTGCAGATGATCCGAGACTTCAGAGGAAGTTTGGACTATCGACCACTAACCACGACAGATTTGGTAAAAAAAAAAAAAATCTGGGTCATATTTAAAATAAAACTGAATACAAGAAAGCACTAATTAATTTAATTGAACAAACTCAGCCATTTTGTGTTATGTATTTTTGTATTGTTAGTTAATTTTTTTTATTCATTATTTTTATAATAATGATTATAAATTCAGAATTTTTTTCTGGATATGAGCTTTGGGGGGGAGTGCGACCCAGACATGTTCATGCATTTGACATCCACCCTTTTAATAACAATAATAGTAATACAAAAATGTATATATGTAGTATCATTAATGTAATATAATATATTGTTAGTAAGAAAAAAGTACTTCATTTTTGGATGTTAAGTAGAATAATTTTTAAGAGAAGTAAAATGTGATTCATTTTTTCAACAGATTGAGGAGCACAGAATATGTGTTTGTGTTAGGAAACGACCCCTCAATAAAAAAGGTAATGCCGTGTATTTATTTTTATTATAATTTTTTATTGCCCTTCATTTGTTGTAATTTATTTCCCATTTGTGTTGTAGAGGTGACTGTAAAGGACTTAGATGTGATCACTATTCCAAGTAAAGATGTTGTCATGGTCCATGAACCAAAACAGAAGGTGGACCTGACCCGATACTTAGAGAACCAAACATTCCGCTTCGATTATGCCTTTGATGACAGCACAACAAATGAAATGGTTTACAGGTATAGGATGTTTTTTTTTTTCTTTTAAAATTAATCTTTAACTAAAAATTATGTCAGGAATTAGTCACTGTTGGAGGGAAAAAAAATCTTTTAACTTTTTTCTTCACAGGTTTACTGCAAGACCCCTTGTGGAAACCATATTTGATAGAGGAATGGCCACATGCTTTGCTTATGGTCAAACAGGAAGTGGGAAAACTCATGTAAGAAGTATTTATTTTATATAATTAAGTTTGTAGTTTACTAGTTTTTGTACTGAAAATTGCAACAAAAAAATATATATTTGTCAAGAAGACCTAAATCTCAGATTTTTTTTTTGCTTTCCTTTTTTTTTTTAGACCATGGGTGGAGATTTTTCAGGAAAGAACCAGGATTGTTCAAAAGGAATCTATGCGCTAGCTGGTAATGGATGGTGTTTTTTTTTTTGGTCTTCATAATTTCTTAAGTCTTTTGCTTTCAAGCAAACTCATTCATGTACATGTTCAACACAAACAGCTCGAGATGTTTTTCTCATGCTGAAGAAACCAAATTATAAGAAGCTGGATCTTCAAGTTTACGCAACTTTCTTTGAAATTTACAGTGGAAAGGCAAGTGGTCCTCAGTTACATTAACTTTTTGTTGATCAACATTGTACATATCCATTAATTGATTCATTTTTGAACATTTTGAAAAAAAATTTTTTTAAGTTTCTTTTTAAATTTTAATGTAATTCTTTTTTTTTTTTTTTTAGGTATTTGATCTGTTGAATCGTAAGGCTAAGCTACGTGTGCTAGAAGATGGAAAACAGCAGGTCCAGGTGGTTGGGCTTCAGGAGCGTGAGGTCAAATGCACAGAGGATGTCCTTAAACTCATTGAAATAGGGAACAGTTGCAGGTAAAACTTGATGGATAAAACAATCATGTTCACTGAATATTGCTCTAGTTGTTTGCTGCTGTATCTTTTTTGGGTTCACCCAAAAATTAAAACTCTGTCATTAATTACTTACCCTCATGCCGTTCCAAACGCATAAGACCATTCATCTTTAAAACACAAATTAAGATTTTTTGAATGACGTCTGGGAGCTCTCTGACCCTCCATAGACAGCAAGGATACTATCACAATCCTGGCAAAGAAATGTAGCAAAAAAAAGCAAGGAAATGGGTCAAATAATCTGAACTAAACTGTAAGCTGTGAGAAATCTTTTTGTGTACAAAGAAAACGATAATTATGAGTTTGGAATGACGTGGGGGAGAGTAATTAATGACAGAATTTTTATTTTTGTGTGGAGTAACCTTTTAACAATTCATGATCTTTGATTATCTGTATTTAGTCTAGTCTCAGTGTCTTGGTACATAAGTCAGACACTCCTGACTTAAATTTCACCATCTTATCTTTCTTCTTAGGACCTCAGGTCAGACTTCAGCCAATGCCCACTCATCCCGTAGCCATGCCGTCTTCCAAATCATTCTACGAAGGAAAGGCAAGATGCACGGCAAATTCTCACTCATTGATCTTGCGGGTAATGAACGTGGAGCGGACACATCCAGCGCTGATCGGCAGACTCGGTTAGAGGGAGCTGAAATCAACAAGAGTCTTTTGGCTCTGAAGGTCAGCATCTTAAAAATGCCACCCAAGAGCAACCATTTGGTCATGAAGCATCATTTTGAAAGTTCCTAGTAAATCACTGTGATCTTGCATGTCCCATGTATTAGGAATGTATCAGGGCTCTGGGCCGTAATAAGCCTCACACCCCATTCAGAGCGAGCAAGCTCACACAGGTCCTCAGAGACTCATTCATCGGCGAGAACTCCAGGACATGCATGGTAAGTTTGATTAAGCTGTTCTTCTTGAACATTGGTGTTTGGTTACTTTTGCCTGTTTGCACGGCTCCAATTGTGATTTCTGTCTGATCAGATTGCCACTATTTCTCCTGGCATGGCTTCATGTGAGAACACGCTGAACACTCTGAGATATGCCAACAGGTAAGGACATGGCACTGTGTTGAGCATTTATGAAAACAAAAGTTGAGTAAAACTCTTGCCAATGTAGCTTCTAGCTATTTAAGGTGATCTAAATCAAGTTATTGTATTTACCAATGAGTTGACAAGCTAATGCCGATGGGGGAAAAGTCTTGACATAATTATATGTCTCTCCTGATTGGCTGTGCTCTTCTCTCTGTCTTGCTGTTTTTCTCTTTTCTCTCTTGACTGTCTTCAGAGTAAAGGAGTTTGGGATTAGCCCCTCTGACATCCCCTTCTCTCAGGGGGGAGGAAGTCGCTCTGAACCTTCTCCTACCTATGAGTATGAGCACATGTCTATGCAGCTTCCCCACATTCTTAGATAACCTGCAGCAGTGTTGGGGACTACACTAAGCTAGTAATAGAAGTTACTAACACTTTTTTTTTTTTTTTTAGCAGCGTAATAGTAACCAAACTCTTTTCAACATTAGTTTTTTCCCCTCTCTCAACAAACAGTGAAAAATACCCCTAAATCATGCTTTTTATTGCACTGTAGAGAGATTCATTCACACCAATAAAAATAATAACTATAAGTAGCGTCTACAACAACGCATGATAATGTTTTGTTTATTATAAGCATGCACGGCAGTACGGTCTTCTACCTCTTTAAATGCTCAAGCTCTTTTAAGCAGCATAGATTCTGATTGGCTATCAAAGTTTTTTATCATTCATCAGCTAGAAAAAAAAAACTTTAATTGAATTGAAAAGGAAGATATTTTGAAAAAAGTTTGCAACCAGGCTTTTTTGGGGTCACCATGGACTCCCATAGTGTTTTTTTCCTGCTATGGTAAAAAGTCAGTGGTGACCCAAAACTATTCCTTTTTAAGGATGTTTATCATCACAGCCTTAGATTGTTCTAAGTGATCTACTTCGAAAAATGGTTTACTTTTCACATTTTACATTTTATCCATACATTTAGTTTAATTGTAAATTAGTTATACATGATTTCAATTGAGTTGTTTAAATAAATAATGTTTTAGTCTTGGAAAAAAATTGCTCTAAATCCAAATATAGATAAATTTATTATTGTTATTATTATTAAATTTGATTATTAACGTTACACGATTATAAATATATTCTACCATCTTAAGTAGCTTTACTCTTTCTTTTCATTCTTTTTTGTTAGTAACTTGTAGTGTAGGGAACAATGTTTTACATAGCTTGACAATCAGTTTCAGTGTAGCTTTCCCAGCACTGCTCAGACAACCAACATCCCGCATTGGCTTGCAACCAATGCATGGAAGTACTTGTGCACTGCAATGTATATAACCACAGTCTCTTTCATTTTATTAGAAACATTGGCTGCATTCACGTCTAATGGCTGTGCTTTTGGTGTAAATATTTTTCATTTCCCCTCTGATTTGCTGTTATGTCATTTCACTAACCCTGGGAATGTCTGGCAAATCTGTGGTGTTGTCATCCTTACTTCTCCTTTAGAAATATTTCACAATGCATATTAACACACATAAACACTGTACTCAATTCATAAAAATGAGATGACACCATAAACAGGTGCATAAATTGCAACAATTTATTTGCCAAACTCCACCTATGGGAGCTCAGATGTCTGTGTTTTGTAGTTTTAGTATTAAAAAAACTAACTGTCATAAGGTAGGAGTGTGCAGTGATGCAGCCAAAACAAGCAAAGTTGAGTTGAGTCCTGTGACCTGTGCATGGTGTCATTTAGCTCAGCATCATTGCTCTAAAAACATCATCGTAAATGCTGTTAATCTGTATATTTAGAGTGAAGGAGCTGACCGTGGATCCCAATGCTGTGACAGAGGGAGTCCGCCCCAATGTCAATGCCATCAACCAGCTGGACATCATGGATGAGGAATGGGATTTGGGCAACTCCCCCCAGAGAGATGACCTCAAACTGCTCTGTGAACAGAATGTAAAAACACATCTGTTCCTAGTCTTTCCACTGCTTTAAAATGCATGCGTGATGATACAGTTACACTTACACTTACTCCAGTGATTCTTTTTAGAAGTGTGGTTCGTGTCACTTGATAGATATAATACATACTTTCTAAATATTAAGTATTTATTTAAAAAAAGGAAAGAAAGAAAAACCCTCCTAATCCTGTAGTTTTCCAACTAATTATATCATTTTGTTGTCTATGCAGATTCATGTATTTGTACAGTTCAAAACTGTTAGTTATTTTACCAAAAAAGGTATGAAGGACTGTACAAACTGCATGTTATTGTTTTCGTACTGACCTAAGAGATTTCACATAAGATGTTCAAATGCGCACTGATGCTCCAGAATGAAAAAACATGCATTAAGCGCGGGAGGTTGAAAACTTGTGTCCTTTTTTTTACATTTTGACTATATATGACTTTTTCATTTAATGCTGTCCTTCAGAGGCTACAGAAGATGTTTTCCACAAGACAAGAGTTAAATTTACCCTGATATTCAAATTCAAAAAGGTTTTCACTCCCCAGCTCTCGATGCATGGTTTTTCCATTTGAAGCATCAGTGAGCATTTGAACCTTCTGTAGTTGTTGCATATTAAGTCTCTCAGTTGTTCTGTGTGTGAAAAGATTGCTCTCAAAAGCATACAGTCATTGTTGAAAAGGGTTCAAATACACAAAAATGCTGGAAAACCAAAGAATTTGTGGAACTTAAAGGATGTTTCTGAAGAACAACTCATGAAGGGACTCATGAACAACTATCACTAAACAAAAGCTGTGGATCAATCAGATAATAACACAGTATTAAAGGGTTAGTTCACCAAAAAGTTAAAATTCAAGTCATTAATTACTCCCCTTCGTTCATCTTTGGAACACAAATCAAGATATTTTTATGATATTAGAGAGCCATCTGACCCTCCATAGACAGCAATACAACTGAAATGATCCCAGATCCAGAAATGTACAAAATACCGGTAAAACATTAGAGATCAGTGGCTCAACTTCAGATTTGCAATGCTAGGAGAATACTTTTTTTTGCGCAAAGAAAACAACATAATGAACTTCTTCTCCCCATGGGGATGTAAACTTTTGAAATTTTGTTTTTGTACATTCAACTGCTATTTTCTCTAGTGGACTAAATCTCTTTCATGTGAAATATCTTATTCAGGTCAGTACTAAATAAGCAATAAACAATCCCTCGTATTTTGAAAGGAGGATGTTAAGTTTTTCCGTCAACTGTATGTGCCTATAAAGGCTTTATTTTTTGTTATTAGTGTACTTAAGCTTTATATGTTGTATATAATGTATCAGCATAAGGCTGAAGCCATAAACCGAAAAACTAGGCAGGCAATCGATTTGTTGTCTCCGACATTCTGGACCAAACACCATTAAGGCTTTTTAAGGTAGGTAGGATAAAAGCTTCTGTTTGAATATTGACAGGAAGAGGAAGTCTCCCCTCAGCTCTTCACATTCCACGAGGCGGTGTCTCAGCTGGTGGAGATGGAGGAGCAGGTTCTGGAAGACCACAGAGCTGTGTTTCAGGTGTTTATTCCTCTAAAGTCCCTTTCACAATAGAGCTTTTTATTCCAGCTGACGTCAGCGGTTGGTTTGTTGTCCTCCTTTTTTCTGAGCTCTTCACTTTCACTTCATTTTCAGTCCAAAAGTTGAAAAAGGGAATCGCTAATGATGTTCACACTATATGTGCTAACAGGAGTCTATCAGGTGGCTTGAGGATGAGAAGGTTCTCATGGAGATGACTGAGGAGGTGGACTACGACGTGGACTCCTACTCTTCTCAGCTAGAGCAGATTCTAGACCAGAAGATTGAGATTCTTATTGAGCTCAGAGGTAAAGCATCCTCTAGAATGTTTTTTACTTTCAGTTGTCCCCTGATGGAATGATTATTAATGGATGCGTGTCTGCTCGTATTATCAGATAAAGTGAGGTCATTCCGTTCTGCTCTCCAAGAGGAGGAACAAGCCAGCAAGCAGATTAACCCCAAGCGGCCCCGTGCGCTGTAGCCTGGAACACTCTCACGGAGAAACAACGAACACAAGAGTCCTGTAGGCTTCTTGATAGTATTCAGAAGTATTCTGAAGAAACCTTTCCTACTTTCACATGTGAAATAAAGCGTTAGGTAATTCTCTTACAAATCAGCAGAGGACAAAATAAGGGGATTTTTCTGATCATTACAGCCCTTGAATGATTCTAGAATTTTTTTATTAGTATAGATTTTATTTATTTACTTTTTCATTGTAGGTTAAGGGTACAGACTTGTATCAGTTGATACTCACATGTTCTACCCTTTGGGGTTTTTATTTAATTTTTTTTTGTTGTACCACTGAAATCCTTCCTTCGAAGTTGTATGCATGAACACTCTGCAACAGTTTATCACTCCGTTCCTCGCATGATTGACTTGGTTCATCCGCACTTTAAATAACCTTGTTTTTTGGGGTCCGTTTACCGTACTTGGCACGGTGTATGTTTCTGTTCATTGGCTGTTACAGCATTTTATTCTGTTTCACTCAGCCATTTTTTGAAGACTTAATAGATGAAGTTAAAGAAGTTCTCGAAGAAGCATAAAATGCACTGGGAGAAAATCTTGAGGTTATATAAATGAGTGTGAGAATTGTCAGCAGTTAGTTTCGATGGTTTATCAATGACCACTGTCAGTTTTCCACATTATATTCTCTTTGCCGTTTCTCATCTGTAGAACGCTTTCGTGCCATATCATGTTTCCTTGTGGAAAGGAATTTAACAGTACAACAACTTAGTGTTTTGCTTTTAAAACTTCCCAACATTCTCACATCTCCTATTAATATTTGTACAATGTTATAACTTTCACCAAGATTCTCATAACAAATAGGGAATACCACGTATCTGCTGCTGAGGTTTTCAGTGTTGGCACCTCTCAATTCAGTGGTTGCTAAATAAAGAATGATTCAACAAAATTCTGCATTGTTTCTTGACTTTATTATTATTTTTTTTTATTAATTCTTGTTTTAAGAGTACTTAAATTGTGATTTCCTTTGTTTGTAAATATAGAGGAGAGTTTAATTTAAAGATTGAGGTGACTTTGCCCAGAAGGATAAGAATTAAAGTATAAAAAGTTTAATAAATAAGCTTGACTCTTACAACATTTAACCTTTTCTGCATGTAATAAAGTAACTACATGATGTGTATGTGTATATATATATATATATATATATATACACAAAAACCTAATAAAATTTACAAGAACAATTACTGTAGCCAAAATTACAACTAATATAATAAAAACAGTATAAATATCTGATACTACCATACCTATGAATTCTTCACATTTATTTCTTTTCTACTTTTTAAGCAGGACTTTTCAAGCAACTGCATTTAAGTAGTATGCTGATTTTAATATCGATTTAAGTCGATGCCGTTCCAAAATTATTGATCAGGGGGCGCTGTTTACTCAGAATCCGGTCCCTTTAAGGGAAGAAAAGGGGCTTTGGATAAACGATAATTAAACAAATGACGGCGGTGGATAAAAAAACATCAGCCTAATTCGAAACTCTAGGTGTATTGTCACATTTTACTATTATTAATACATTATTTTTTTTTACATATATTTTTACACATCGCTTACATTCATGAGAAACCATACCATCTGTTTTATTGCAGTACTAATGAACGGAAGTTGTTATTCCGTATTTAAATATTCGGATTTAAAAAATCAACATATGTGATTAATGTAAAAAAAAGTATTGTTTTGTAGTATTCTATATATATAAAAGATTAAATAAAATATTATCTTGCTTTTATTTTGAAATGTGTATTTCCGGAAGGCGTTGTCGTTGCGTTGTTGACGCGTCTTTCACGCCTCCGCGTCTCATCCACGCCGTTTATCCTCCCGTCGGTTAATCATCCTTCACCTAAGAGTCTTCTCCGGTGCCGTTAACGTTTACTGTTCCCGGCATTTCTTTTAATTCACTTATAATTCATTTAAGAATTCAACTTTTGGCATCACAAGGGCATCTCCAGTGTAATGCTGCTGGGAGAAAACACATCTTCTCCACGTAAACAAAGGTACTGTTGATCACAACCCAACTTCTTTTAACACTGCTTTTAAAACGTCTTTGACACAATTGTATACGTTTATCAGATCTTCTGACACGTCTGACAGATCGCCATCAAGCTGACGACGTCACTCGGCGGAGTGTTATCAAGCTGACGTCATCTTCCAGCTATTAATGGGCTGTTTTAAATCTCATAAACACAGTCAAATAGTGAGTACGTCCTAAAACAGTTTAAGGGTTTGGTTTTATTAGCTCCCAATGCATCATTCTCCTATCTTCCTGTCCTGTAGCTGCCCTCTTCCTGTACCGTGTCAGGTGCATTTTTTGGCAGTGGGTTAACTGAGATACTGTTCATAACCGAATTGTATTAATCACACTTCTGAAATGTGTTAAATATATATATATCACATTTATATTTGGTTATATGTGACCCTGGTCCACAAAGACTCTATTAAATTACAAAAATATTCCCCTTTTTTTTATAGCTGTGAAATCAACTGTATCGTTCTGTACTTATTAAAGTTGACAAAATCTTTAAGTTGTTATCGAAGACAGAAAAAAATATTTTAAGTATAAATTTATATTAAGCATATAATTTTATATAATAGATGTTTATTTATAATTTTATACATGCAAATGTTTATATATTATTCCTTAAAAGGTGTCTATTAAAGTTTAAAAGCGCTGGTAGACATTCATAGCCATTTTAAAATGTACAATATATATATATATATATATATATATATATATATACACACACACACTATTAATTGTTATTGAATTCAGTTTAATTTAGATTTAGTTGGAGAAAACATTTTTAAAGCTTGTCCTTGAGCAGTGCATTTAACGTGTTGATTGTTTCAGACTAGAGCATTTAGAAATCATTTACTAAATAGCTGTTAACTAAGTAACTATTGCCTCACCCCACAAAAACTTATTAGAAATTCCAGTTTTTCCAGTAGGTCGGAGTTCTTTCATTTGTACAAAAATAATTTATGCATGCCACTGTATTTGCTCCCATAGATCTAATCCCATAATCTCATTGTGGATTCAACTCTCACCACACCCCCGCAGAGAAGGATGACCTCTCACAAGAGACCTGTCCGGGCTCGGTCCGATTCCGACAATAATTTCTCCGTAGCCCATGACCTGAGCGCACCAGCTGTGGAAGAGGGCCCCGGTCTCCTGGCCAAGCTGATGGAGCTTCCCATAGCCCGTCTGTCCCGGCAGCAGCTCAAAAGGCTGGAGGAGCATCAGTACAGCAGCGCGGGGCGGTCCCTCCTGGAGCCCTTCATGCAGGGATTCTGGTGCTGGCTGGTGAGCAAAGTGCCTCTCTGGATGGCGCCGAACCTCATCACCATAGTGGGACTTGCTACTAATATTATCAGTACTCTGATACTGGTGTACTACTGCCCTACTGCCACCGAACAGGTATCGTTCACCTCCACTGCTTCAGTACAGGTTTAAACAGGTCAGCTACAAATCCTAAATCCTTTTGTTTTCACTTGCTAGCAGTGGTAAAGTCCAGATTAAAAATAATATCAATGCAAAATGTGATGAGGAAAATATTTAGCAGTTACTTTAATTATCATTCATAGTTTTAAAATCAGTTTTAGAGTCATTTTTATTATTTAACAGCATTCACAGTGGTCAGTTACATTAGGTCTTTGTTTATAGGATATTTGCTGATTGTAATGTAGTGTTTTAATGTGATTATGAGTTTTTAGAATTAAACTGATTGCAGTGATCATTATCAAGATGTTTTTATGACTTTTTTGATGCTTTTAATGTTGATTGGATATTTAGTAGCTTTTGCAGTGACCAGTTTTAGGTTTTCTGTTGCTTTAAATATTAGTTCAGTTAATTTATTAATCCTAAGTTGCTTAATGAGGTCTTTTATTGAATTTATTTATGAATATTTAACCGCTGTTACAGTGGTCATTTTGTATTAGGACATTGTGTTGTTGATTTTAATATTAGTAAATGTTAATATTGTTATTGTATCACCAGGACATTGTTTTGTTTTTGTTAGTTTTAACAAAATATTTAATATTAATTTAGTTTAGTCAACTTTTAAGTTTATAATAGCTGTTACAGAATTATAATTGTTGTTAATTAATTTTAATTAGGGGTCACAATTATTATTATTCAACAGTTTCTTTGTTAATTTATGTGTCAAGTTTAGATTTAGTTCAGTTATAGCATTAATCATTAGGGAATTATGTTTTTGTCATCTTTAATATTACTTTTTTTTTTACTTATGCAGTAGGATTTAGTCTTTTTTGCTGATTTTAATATCAGTCTAAGTGTAGTTATAAATATTTAGTTGCAGTAAATTCTTGGCTGTGCCTTGTATATAGTCTATGAAGGCCATAATTTAGTATATTCTGAGCTCTCCTGAGGGGGTAATTGCTGTGGGCTGTTTAAACACTGTGTATTGTCAGACACAGCTTGTTCTGTCAGCTGTAACAGCCTGTGTTTATCAGCTATAACAGTCTTATGATTCCTGCTGTTATGGAAAGCATGTACATTGCTCAAGTCTGCAATACGACACCCTCTCTCTCCCTGTATCTTTAGTATCCACAAATAGGTTTATAAAGATAAAAGAAAAACGCATTCATATCCACCTTTGTTGCAGCAAGTATGAAGTTGCACGTTAGTCATTGATTCAGTGCAAAGCGTCAAAGTGGACAGAAATTTAAGCCCTTTTTTTTTTTTAGGCACCAACGTGGGCCTACTTAGCCTGTGCTTTGGGTCTGTTCATCTATCAATCACTGGATGCCATAGATGGAAAGCAGGCACGGCGGACCAATAGCAGCACACCTCTTGGAGAGCTCTTTGACCATGGCTGTGACTCCCTCTCCACAGGTCTGCTTGAGTTTGTGTGTGCAAATACAGTCAGCTACTGCAATATTACACTTTATTATTACATTTATTTAAAAGATTGAGCTCAAAATGTTTAATTTTTTCCATTTAAAATGTTTTTTATTTTTTTTTATGGTTAAAATTTTAGCATCTGTAATTAATTATTATTTATGTTTTTTAGGGCTTTTTTTGCTAAATAAATTCTTGTAAATAATTATTCTGCTAAATATTCCTTAAAAGAATGTCTTCATAATAATTAGTAATACTGTCGTTTTATTAGGTAATATATTTCTTCACATTTGTTTTGACGGGTTGCTGTAAAGACCTTAAAGTGTCTGTTTGTGTATGATATGATGACACTGTAACAAGTCATAGGTGCCTAAATATAGATAAATTATGGGCTTAAAAGCAAAAAATTATTATAATAAAAAAAACTTTGTCTATTATAAAAAAAGCTATTCTATTGTAATATTATTTATTTTAATGTGTATTTCTTAGTAGAATAACACATGGACTGGATTCTATTTTTATAAATATTGTGGAAATACCTTAGACTCCTTTTTCACCTATGTGTCATCTATTTTAATTTACATTTTTATTAAATCCAATTTCACATGTACTCGCGTATTTATCATCTGAAAGATTCTGAAAAACCAGTCTTAAGTCACTGGGGTATATATTTATAGCAATAGCCAAAAATACACTGTATGGGTCAAAATGATAAATTTTTCTTCTATGCCAATAATCATTAGCACATTAAGTAAAGATCATGTTCCATGAAGATATTTTGTAAATTTCCTACCATAAACATATCAAAACTTCATTTTTGAGTAGTAATATACATGGCTAAGAACTTCATTTGGGCAACTCTAAAAGGCGATTTTCTGTGTTTGGATTTTTTTGCACCCTCAGATTCCAGATTTGCCAAATATAAACAATATATCAATGGGAAACATATTTATTCAGCCTTCATCTGATGCATACATTTTAATTTAGAAAGATTTATGACTGGTTTTGTGGCCCAGGGTCACATATATTATGTATTTAGATCTTATGTACACGCAATATATATGTCCATTACTGAGACATATAGGATGTTTCCTTACTTGTTGTTTTGTATTTTCTGCTGCAGTGTTTGTGGTCCTGGGCACCTGTATAGCAGTGCAGCTCGGTACTCACCCCGATTGGATGTTTTTCTGTTGTTTTGTGGGCATCTTCATGTTTTATTGTGCCCACTGGCAGACGTATGTTTCTGGAACACTGCGCTTTGGCATGTGAGTGAAAACACTTCTGTTAATCATTATGGCTCCTGTACTTCACGTGCAGTACACGGATATATTTAAACATTCTTCTCACGGGAAACCAACAGCTTTTAGACAGCTGTTGTACTGTTGATAAAATTGAATCTTTTAATCATTTTTGCTATTTGCTTGTGCAGAATTGATGTGACTGAGGTTCAAATCTTCATTATAACCATGTACTTTCTGGCTGCCTTTGGAGGAACGGCTTTTTGGCAATCTGTGGTAATTCAAATCAGTCTTAATTCTTTCGTGCTGTAAATTGGTCGTATGATTAGACCATAAGCTCAAGGACAAATGTGTTAAATCTATCATGGTCGGTCAGGAAGGATTCTCTTGCATGTTGCATGTGTTCAGTGAAATACAGAATTGCTCCAAATGTACAAAGAAAAGCACTTATGATTTGGGGGGGAAAGTATATGAGACATTTGTTTTCAATCTTTCAGATCCCTGTGATTAATATCCAGATTAAAATAATACCTGCCCTTTGCACACTTCTGGGTGCCGTTTTCTCCTGCACAAACTACTTCCGGGTTATATTCACTGGCGGAATGGGCAAAAATGGATCTACTATTGCGGTAAGTTAAAGCTAAAATAGATTTCTGCAGAAATGCTTAACTAAAACAAAATGAAAAATAACTGTCATTCATTGCTTGGGTGTAAAAATCATCATTTTGTTTAATGTATTTTTACATTTAATTGTATTTTTAGAATGAAATGTAATTTGAAATAAAATTGTTTTAAATTAGGTTAAACTGGACCGGGCTAAATGTTGTTTATATATAATTTGACCTGAAGTATTTTACAGTATATGAAGAAATTATTATTATTATTTTTTTTAAATGCAGTATATATCAGACATTTTATTCATGTAAGTATATATTAGGCATAAATGTACATTATGTAAATTAATAAAAAAACAATATTGTTACTATATGTCTCTCTAAATGAATCTTACAACTGTTTTTCTTCTTTTATTAGGGAACAAGTGTTTTGTCTCCATCTTTCCATATAGGAGTGGTAATCACACTTGCTCTAATGATCTATAAGAAGTCATCAGTGCAGCTCTTCGAGAGACATCCCTGTCTCTACGTCTTAGCGTTTGGTTGTGTCTCAGCCAAACTCACCAACAGACTGGTGGTAAGATCCTGAATGATATCAGTATACTGTATTTATTTCAACTTCATTAAATCAGTATTCAATTAAACCGCTTCCGACACATTCTGCATGAACATTTAGACTTCGATTCCTTAGCTGGTAGGAGGAATTATAGCTTGCATGCAAGCATAAATCTGTTGTTGGTAAGATTTTCTGCGTATTCTGATATAAATACTGAGAGTTGTTGTCTGTAGCTTTTATCTGTAATCATTTGTCACACTCCGTCATGCTTTAGCATCAGTTCATGTAAATGGCACCACAGTCACATCTGTTTTGTTTTCCAGGTTGCTCATATGACAAAGAGTGAAATGCATCGGAATGACCTGGCCTTCACCGGACCAGCTCTGCTGTTTCTGAATCAGTACTTCAACAGTTTCATCAATGAGTACTGTCTTTTGTGGGTCGCTCTGGTATGTGTAACATCTGTCTGAAAACATGGATTTTCCATGCTCTTTTGAAAGAAAGAGCTCAGTGTAGTATGTAGACATGCTTTCCAAAGCCTTAAGACCTTCATTCATCTTCGGAACCCAAATTACGATTTTTTGGTGATATCAGAGAGCCATCTGACCCTCCATAGACAAACATATGATTCGACTATCAGTCGACTATTGGCAAGATTTGAAAATTCCGATTGGACTGTGAAAATCCTTAGTCGGGGACACCCCTAATCATCAGCATACCTTTCTTCTCCTTTGATTTATGTCTTCTGCCATTTTAGAGAGCAACGCTACCTATTCGTACACCTTCCTCTGGGCATAAATAAACGCAGATTACAATTGCGGATGTAAACCAGGCTGATTACATTAGATCTTTAAAATGGTTAGCAATTAATGACAGAATTAAAATTTTTATCTGAACTAACTCTTTAAAACGTGACTTTTTTTCCTTCAATTCAGATTTTTTTCTCAGTTATACATGAAACAGTTGTGAATTGTGTTCTAGAATTCAGTTAAAATTCAGAGTTGTGCTATAGAAACTCACAATTGTGAGCTTCAAACTCAGAATTGCATGACAGGAACTCGCAAGTCAGAATTGTGAAATATATAAGTCTGAAATATATAATGTCTTACAGATTTGATTCGATTTTTTTGCAATTGCTAATTTACATTCGAAAATTCGGAGGAAAGAAATATTAATTCGCAATTCTAAATTTATAACAATTGCAACTTTACATCCCACATTTCTGACTTGGTAATTAGAAATTGCGGGTTTATGTCTCAAAATTTTGAGAAAAAAGCAGAATTGTAGCAAAAATGCAGAATTTTGCGGTAAAGTCGCAATCAACATATTTTGTTAAGAGACAACCTTTTTTTTTTCACTAAACATTCTGTTTCACCTGGAAATATATTTGATCACCGAGTAAAATAGATTGCGAGTAGGTTTTTTCATTGACTAGAAACATTTCACCATTTCATTTACCTATTAAGTATTCATTAACCTATTACTTATTTCACACGTGAAGATGTTTGCTAATCATATCAGGTCTTAAAGTTACAGTAGCGTTAGCAGTAGCAGATCATTTTGTAAAACTAAATGATGACTATTTTGGTTCAAGAAACCTTAAAGGAATAGTTCACCCAAACATTTAATTCTGTAAAGTTTTTAACCTGGCTGTTTTGGGTCACCGTTGACTTGCATAGTAGGAAAGAAATACTATGGAAGTCAATGGTGACCCAAAACAGCCTGGTAAATCATGACAGAATTAAAATTTTTGTGTGAACTCATTTAACTAACACAATCACAGTAGAAAAAGCTATATAAAAGTGTATATCTTAACTTTTTATCTGTACAGAGCATGATCTTCACCTTTATTTAACCCCAAAAAGCCTACTTCAGATAAAAGCTCAGGCAATTTGCAGCTTTTAAATTTGTGCTTTTAGCTTTTTGCTTTCTGTTTGTAGGTGCTGTCAGCTTTTGATCTGGTGCGGTACTGCGTGAGTGTCTGTAACCAGATCGCCTCACACCTAAACATCCGTGTGTTCAGCATCCAGCCTCCATCTCCATCCAGAGTTCAGGCAGACAGAAGAAATCACCACTAACCTCGCGTCCGCTCTCCCTCAAACACCTCCAGTAGGTCACGCACTTCAGTGAATGTACAACACAGCTCACGGATACCCAGCACAAATGGCTGTAGTTACGAACTTTGTTCTCATGATGAAGAGAGAAGGTATTTGAAGGACGAAAGGGAATATTAAATAGGACACACTTCCTACGGTTAGTACGCCATTCAGTTGTCAGTATTTCGATGTTAAGATGATTGGTTTCATGTGCCACAGTTAGTTTTACACAACTATGAATGCATGATATTTTTTGTGTGTGTGTGTTTGTTTCATTATTTTGTTTTATTTTCTTTGTTTTGGACCAAGTATTTTGCCTGGCAGTGTAGAATTAATTCCATTACCAAGCAGTCAGGTACAATAGCTTCCATCAATATTTCAGCGATTATCAAGAATTTAAAAATCCTGCTCGGTAAACTAATCTGTACATCTATACAGTATTTATCTTTTTTTTTTTTTTCTATGCATATGTTACTTTGTGTTTGTATTGTTTTGGGGATTATTATTATTATTATTTAGGTATACCAATGACACTAAATGATAAAAACTGTATTAGAAGCAGTATTTTGATAGTGCCATATTTTCCTAATAATAACTGGGGCCAAGATAGACGTGATTGAGTTACACTGTACATATACGAACCCTTAATAACAGACATTAAAATCTAAAAAAATCAGTGTTGGTGGTCTAAACACTTTAGTTAATGTGAACTTGTGCTATTTTTTCTTGTGCCTTTTATTTGGTCACTGTCAGTATATTACTCTATGCACAGTAAAAGTTGGACTCAGTGATTTTGATATTTTTTAACATCTTGTGTAAATCATATTTTGTTTTAAGCATCGTACTCAACAAGGATGCAATTTCATATTTTTGCATGTTGCATTATTAAATCAGGCATTGTCTTTTTTTTACCTTCATGCCAATTTGTTTTAGGGAAAACTGGATATATATTTTGCAAAACAATACTCTGTAGTTCTGTATCGGGTGCTTCCAAGCGTAGAATATGAACAGAGTGGCCGAACTCCATGTATATTTCTTAAAATATGTTATTGTTTTGCATCTACCTCTGAGCAGTCGCTTGTACGTGTTATTTTAGTCTCTCTTGGTTTGAGACTTTTATTGAAAATGTTTTAATCCTGTCGTGAACGTTATTTAAGTGGGTTTCAGTGTATTTGTGTTTCCGTTCACCCGGGCCGCTCTGAGGTCAACCAAAGCTGCAATACACACATAGTTGGAAGAAAATGATGTCTGTCACTGCATCATCAAGACATGTACCAAATTGTACCTTGACCAGGATTTTTGTTTTGTTGATTTACATCAAATACTTTACATCAAAAACTTTACTTTGTAATAGACTAATGCCCATTAAATAAAGATTGTTCTATTTATGTTAACAGATTTCTTGATCACTGCCTCAGTTTGTTTTAGTATAGCAATAATTTACCATGGACATGTCAACTATAACCGTAAAAAGCTAAAGCTTTCAAATTAAATCAAATATTATAAAGACGCAAACAAACCCAAAAAATACAGAAACTTAAAAAAAAAAAGGAATATGTATTAAAACTAATTAAAAAGTACACATACTATTAAAGATTTTAGTAATATTTATGTAATGTTTGTTCTGGAGCAACAAATTTGTTTATATAATTAGTAAGTATTCTCTTTATTAAGCCACATTGGCAATTTCATAAGCCCTAAAGTATTTTATAAGAACTCCAGTACTGATTATTTTGTAAAAGAACAGTGTGTATGTTTCAGCTACAGTCATACAGTATTCATTAATGAATCGTATCTATTGTGCAGCAGTTAATGTGGGCCATACTGCCTCCAAACTCTAACAAACCTAGCAGTGTTTGGTGACTCTTTCCAAAAGGGGCCTTTTAATCCACATTAAATGCATGCACTTACTCTACAGTTACTGTAAAATTGTTGATTTAAACACCTTAAACAAAACTCAAAGTCATACACCATTTGTGTCAAAATGCAGATGCAATATACTAGGATTTTGTTTACATTTTCTGACAAAATGATCATTCTTACCTCTGTAATGCATCTCGTTGTCAGCTTTTTTAAAAATTAAGTTAATAAATGAACAAAAAATAAATATCTTAAGCTTGCTGTATTTTATTTCAACTAATTGACAAAAATTCTAGGCAACTACATAAAAATTAAGAAAAACATTTTTTTTTGTAATATTGTTGTGACAACAGCCAGTGCTCCACACAGAGATCTGATCTGATCATCATCCAGTCTCTCTGGAATGACAGGAAGTAACAGAACAAACTGAGACAGACTCAATCCAGAAGAACTGTGACAACGTCTCTAAGATGAAGAAAAACAACCTACCTGGAAAGCTACAGTACTGTTCAAAGTTTTACACACTCATGTAAAAATGCTGTAAAATGAGGATGCTTTCAAAAATAATACCATAAATAGATATAATTTATCAATTAACTTAAATGAACTGAATCAAATAAATATGTGGTATTACAGCTTTTGATAAAACAGCTTCTGTTTCGAGGTACACTTGCCTGTAGTTTTTCACGTAGCTTTCCAGGTAGGTTTTTTTTCTTCATCTTGGAGACGACGTCACAGTTCTTCTGGATTGAGTCTGTCTCAGTTTGTTCTGTTACTTCCTGTCATTCCAGAGAGACTGGATGATGATCAGATCAGATCTCTGTGTGGAGCACTGGCTGTTGTCAGACAATAATCTCACTGCATTATTACAATTAATGACAAAAAATAAAGTTTGGAAATGTAAACTGATATTTCCAACCGACACGCTACCACAAAAGATAGAAATAACCAACTTACAGTAAAACCATTTTTTGTTGCTGAAGATATATGAAATATATTTTTGCATAACAGTGATAAAAAGACTTTTATAAAAAAAAAAATTATGTCACACCTTTAGGTTTAGATGCAAGCTAATAAAGTTAACGTGATGCCTATTTGTCAGTGATACATACAGTAAATGGAACATTAAGAACTGGGTATGGGTAAAATTTCTGCATGGAATAGTTACATCTATTTACAGTTATTTAGATTGTGTAGAATGAGCTTAGGATGTTCATTGTGAAACCTTTTTTTATTTATTTTGTATTATACTATAATTTTACATTACAACTTTACATGATACTATAATAATGGAACCCTGCAAAAAAAAAAGTATGGTCCTTTATTCTGTTTGTGCAAACTGTAATAGCGAGTGCAGATAACAGTCTGTGAGTGTGTGTGAGTGCAGAAAGTGAAATGAGTGTCAGCTGACTTTGGTCACAGGACTTTAGGAAGCCCATCACAAAAACTGCATGCGATCATTCAGATTTTAGAAGCACTAACCCACTCTAACCACCTCTGATCGATCTCTTTATATTTCTGAACATTGTTTTCTGTGACTAATTGTGTTGATGTCCATTTGATTTGATGATGCTGAGTCTCAGCTGACCTGATGTCCCCTTACTTCGGTTTGTTCTGAGTCTTGTGTTTGCTCAGGTTTGATGCGCATCCTCCCCTCGTATGTGTGTGCATGTCTACGTCTGCTGGGTTGATGTTGTATGTGTTACCGGGGGTCTCTGTATGTGAGGGCAGTATGTGGTGGTTTCAGCGGGGGCTCTGTGCTCTCCCAGTGGTTCTGATTATTTGGTCATCTGCTACATTCCTCATCTCTTATGCCACAGCAATCGTGCTGGACCATGCTGACCTACTTGTTCCATACATAAGGTACGTTTTTCAGTTTCATTTGTACTGGAAGTCCATGAGGAGTCATGCATCATCTTAGGCTTTGAAAAGAAGTGAGACCTTGTTGCATGTATACTTAGACTGTACGAGCTGGAAATAATTCATGTATTGTTTTAATCTAATATCACTTCGATGGCTGTAGATCAAGGACATTCTGTGAAATACCCTCTTAATCTTGCAGCTTGCTTCAAAATCACACTTATTGTTGTCATCTGTGTAAATGTGTATGTTATTTTGTTTGTAGTGACACGGGCACTGAGGTTCCCGAACGCTGTGTGTTTGGCTTCATGCTGTCGATCTCAGCTTTCTTAGGTAAAACAGCATTCTGTATTCTATTTCAAACTCACCGGTTTATTTTAGGCCAATACTGTTTAGTGAGTAGTTTAAATTTGGGGTTCCCCAGCTATTTCTGTTTTCTGGTGAAAGAGACGCATAAATGAAGAAGAAAGACAACATGTCATGTATGAATGTTTACTGAGTAGTCCGCTATTTTGTAAAATAACATAATGACCATTTTCACTTGAGATTTGAAGCCAAATTACAGGCTCTTTCACATTTAAACCTGTTGACTTTAGCACCTGTTGATCTTGCATTAGGTGCCTATGGTGACAGTTCAAAATTTGTATATCTTATCATTTTTATTTTCTTTAAGGCCCTGTATGTAGTTATAGCTGGTACAACATACAGTGAAATGTTTTTTTCTGGCTGAAAGGTACTCCCCAACTGTGCTAAAACATACATATAAGATATAAGAAATAAGTACTAATAGAGGATAATTATACAAATAAGAGCAAGAATCTAAAAAATCTATATAAAAAAGAAACAGCCATATGTATATATATATATATATAAGTATATATATAACCGGGGTATTGCCCTGTAAGGGTATATATAAAAACTAAATTGTATACATATTTACACATAAATATAGATGCATTTGGAAAAAGTTACTATGGTAATAAATACTGTGTGCCATAAGGTGCAGATAAGGTAAGAAGGTAAGGTGCAGATGTGCCATTGGTATACTGTAGATATTCTTCATTTCCAGAAGGAAATTACATTATATTAGGTGGTTGTGTATGTAGTTGTCCATTATTTTATCATGTTCGTGCTGTGGTTCAGGAGTCTCACTGCTTGTGGGTAAAAACTCCTCCTGAACCGTTCCGTTCTTGTTTTCAATTTAACACATTTTCAAATGAAAGTCACTTTAAAGAGAACAAAATGTTCCTAGAAATGTATCTTGTTTCCTTCTATTAAAGCAATTGCCTGGAGCATACCTGTATTATCTCAATATGTGCTGAAGATGTTTCAGTATCCTTTTAAATTGTAAATATTAACAAACATTTTGGTATATTCATGTTAAAGGCTCTGTGTGGTTCGGTTTTAAAGCTATGGAAATCTCAACAAGGCCAAAGTGTTCATCTAATCATGATTGTTGACACCGCTAAAATATGAATATGAGCCACAACCCAGGTGCAGTGCGACACATCAGATTATGAATAACTATTTGTACTCATAATTTATGCCAAAAAAAAAAAAAAGTCTCTGAACTGTGTTCCTGTAGCTCAGGGCTGTCCAAACTCAGTCCTGGAGGGCTGGTGTCCTGCAGAGTTCTCTAAACTGGACAGCCCTGCTGTAGCTGAAGTCTAAGAGCGTGGTGTAAAAAAAGAAAATATGGTCAAATCAATTCCAAAGCAACGGGTATTGATGAATGCATGCTTTCAATGCACTTTCACTTTGGTTAATAGAATGAACTATATCATTATATAAGGCCTTTTATACTTTAGCTAATTTTATAGCACTGCAGTCTTATGAGTGTGTGTGGTGTAAGCTAGAGCATAGTGTTATAATTCATTGCTTTTTTATTTTTTTTCACACAGAAAATGCAAGGTCTGAACCTTTGAAATGTTGCCTCAAACATCTTTGACATCCTAAAAGCCATTTATAACATAATTGAGCTAGATATAAATGAACTAGAACTGGATTTCGCTGCAAAATATGACCAAAAGCAACACTCACATAAACATACGTAGCTTTGAATTATTATCAGAAAACATATATTTATGTTTTATTATTATTATTGTATATACAGTGGTGGCCAAAATAATTAGAACTCTAGTATTTTTCCCAGCTAAAAAGGGTTTTAAGTCAGTTATTTAAATTTTTTCCTGTAGTGTGTCAACAGGAAATATCAGCTTACATTTCCAAACATTCATTTTGCCGTTATTTAAAATAATCCAGTGAGACGTAATAATCCTTGTAGATGTTGCACCATTTCTTCTGGATTTAGTCTGTCTTAGTTTGTTCTGTTTCTATATATATGTATATAGATATATATACATCATCTGTGGGTATTTTGGGAAGATGTAGATCTCCTGTATGTGTGTTTGCAGGGTTGGGCAACATGTATGTTCGATACAAACAAGTTCAAGCTTTGATTTCGGCCTCTGAGTCGGGCTTACAGCTGCTGAACTACACAGGCCTGCTGATGGGAATCGCCAGCACTGTCGGGATGTGCGTTGTGGCCAACTTTCAGGTGACACCCACAGTTTCATTCTCTGATCTTAGCGTGTGATATCAGTTCTCTGAAACTCTTTTTATATTCCACCAGAAAACAGATATGATATCCATCCACCTTTTTGGAGCAGGCCTGACCTTTGGTCCTGGGACGTTGTACATCCTGGTCCAGACAGGCATGTCGTTTCGCATGCAGCTGCGTTTCCATGGCAGGGATATTCTGTGTGCGCGTATGACTGTGGGAATGTGGTCGCTTATTAGCATCATTACACGTATCCTTTCTCTCAATATATACGCAGTTATTTTGTAATGATTCTCTGTGTGCCTTATAATCCAGTTGTATCAGTACTCTTAAACTGGTTCTGCTTCTTTGACTGAATGTGTCAGTTTTCATATCCTCTGTGTTACTGTACGATGACCTGCCTGGCGTGGATTTAGCTAATAAGTTACACTGGCAGCCCGGAGAGAGAGTAAGACAGATGATACGCTTGAGTTGAACTTACTGTACAGTGTCTTTCAATATTTCAACCATACGACCATACACCTACATGCAAATTGTCTCTATGCAAATGGTTTACTGTAGTTACCAAAATATGCAGTGTACAAGCAAAGGTGCTCCGTAGAACAGTAAATCCCCAAGTCCAATGCAAGTCAAATTTTTTTTTAAGTATGCACTTTAACTGCACTTGTGAAAGCATGATGTACTATTTTTAGTTTTTATGTGTGATGGTTTAGAGATTGTACTATTTTTTTATTTGAGCAGAAATATAAACTGTATAGCACTTAGGTTTTTAAATGTGCTTTGTAAATAAAGAATGAAATGTAATATAATGAAAGTTCAGCTTTCATGAAAACACACTGGTTTAATATAATGTAGCTATAATAATTAATAAGTTATGGAAAATTACGTACAATTCCATGGCTGCATTTATTTGATATAAAATGCACTAAAAACGGTAATACTGTGAAATATTGTACATGATCCTTTAGAAACATGTTTGCTGCTCAATAATAATTGGGGGTCAGTTATTAATAATGAATCCTATTAATGTTAAAACGGTTTTTATATTTTGTGGAAGCATTTCTGTCCAGATTCATTGATAAATAGAATTAAGAATAGTTTAACAGAACATTTGTAACCTGTTACAATAATAAAATAATCACAATAATTGAAAATACATCATTAATGTAATTAAATGACAAAAAAATCAATAATGCAAAATAATCATATTTATGTAAGAGGTCATGTGGCCCCTGACCTGCTTCAGCTGTATTACGGCTGCGTAAAGATGTAAACTCAACTGTACTGTATTTTAGGGGTTTCTAGCACACCAGGTCAGTGCTGCAGCTGAATGGTCTCTGGCTTTCTCCTTCATCTGCTTCTTCCTCACATACATACGTGATTTCCAGGTATGATCGGTTACTACGGTGGTTCATGACTTAGTTCTGAGTTTATCATATAACGTAAAATTCTACTTATTCTGATCCATTTCTATTATGTGTAAAAAAAAAAAAAAAAATTTTCCACCTGTTTGACCTCTTTTGTTCCAGAAAATCACTCTGCGGGTTCAGCCTGTTCTTCAGAGGAACCATCTCTACGACTATCCTCACTATGAAGAGAGTGAGCACATGCAGCATGAAGAGTGCTCACCTCTGCTGGCTGGTGCCATGTGATAGACACTGTCACCTTGTGTCTGACACCGGGCACTGCAGTCACATTCAGTGGACCTTTCACCTTCAAGAGAAGCTTTTGTACGCTGTAAGCTTTATGCATTGTTCTGAGAATATTGAGAGAGACACTACAAGACTTTTTTTTCCTTTTAATTTGAAAAGAAACATGTTAAATACTTTTACAGTCATTTTTAAAATATGGAGATGACATTTTTTTTTTCCCCATTTCATTCATTATTTTGTTTTTGAATTCAGCATGGTTCCACTGGCTCAGTTTCTGTGACATTGAACCTTCTGGTTAAAAGTTGAAACAAGCCTTACATGCATTAAATACAGCAGCTTATCACAATACAGTTACCCATAACCCCCAACAAGACCCTGACAAACAGCAGTGAAAGTAAAACAACTAACACATCACAACATAAATAAAAAATAATCTGACATTTAATTCTATCTACATTCCTTAAAATTATTTACTACTGACTGATTTATTTCACACAAGATTTACAACCAGTTACTTTGGTGAGTGCTTCCACTAGTGTTTCTTGGCTTTCTCCCTCATCTTTTTGTGGTATTCTGCAATCTTTTTGTCAAAAAACCCTGGAAAAAGAGAAAAAGGAGATGCCTTTAATTACTACTTTATTTTTATTAGCCTACTATTTAAGATCATTTCTTCTTATGCAAGAGTAAATCAATGTATAAGATAATGCAATTAAAGACACTGCTAAATGTGACATTTATTGTTATGGGTTTATATTAAGATTGTTATAAGTTCACTTAAATTAAACCATTAATCAATAGAAAAAATCCATTTAACAGAGACATCAGTATTGGTGAAGCTTGCCTTCATAAAAAGCCAAATTAATTCATAATTTCTGTATCTTTGTTATTTCTACATTAAATTGGAGATGGAATGTGAAAAAAATATTAATGAATATAAATTTTAATGTTAGGTCAAAGTGTGTGCATCTCACCTGTGCCGTCCTGAGAGGCGGGTCTCTGTTCCATTTCCTGAACGAAGAGGTCGAACATCTGCGTCTGTACGAATTTCTTCACAAACCGTCTTGTGCTCTTGGATTCTATTGCTTTACAGAAATGTGTTTGCTGGAACTCACCCCGCTGGTCTTTGCCGTTCCTCACAACATACTTAGAGAAGTGACCAACAGTCTTAATAAAGAATGGTAGGAAAGCTTCTGGGACCACCTGGTTCAACTCCTCGAGACCTGAAGTGATGATAAATTATAAAAATACACGGGTTATTATTAGTTTTAAATACTGAATAAACTAGATTTCTACATTTCTGCTATTATTCTGAGAAACTTATATGTTATCCTAGGGTTAAACTGCTATTTACATAGTAATGGCGTCTTGCAGCTATGAACGTGAAACATTATTATTTTTGAAAATAGGCTAATTTTGCAACTACCCTAGAGTTAAACAGTTGAGTTTTAACTAGTTGTAACTTTACTAGTTTAAAATCATCAGGGGAAAAATGATCGCTGCAGACCCTCCACAATTTTACTAAGTTTATGGGTGTGTTGATATTCAGCGAAGAGCAAGCAACCATAACTTCAAGCGATCAGGCTCAGAAGTTGGGAATCGATGAAAAGTCAACAGTCCTAAACTATTAGTTGTAACTAAAACACCAAGCCCCGTTAAAGTGTCTTTTTCCCGAGGTGGTTGCTGCGGCGGGGCGATGGACGACGGCATCGTCTATGGACCAACCCTAGAATGGTTTGACTCTAGGGGAGTTGGAAAATGAGCCTTTTTGGGACATTTTAATATACATTTTCATAAAGTAATATTAGCAAATAAAGAAACATAATATGTCCAGAAATGTCTAATAGTGAGAGAGGCACTGTGTTTTGTTTATGGTTTTTAACACAGCTCATGCAGTGTTGCCATGTCCACTTGGTGAATATTTTTCATAACATCTCTTGTAGCTATTTTCAGCTTTAATTTAGGCTTATTCGGTGTGACGAGTGGCAAGTATCTTATTTTTCAGCTGCGTTTTCTAGTTAGGTCCGGCAACACTTTTTAAACCGTAAAAAGATTTACCTATGATTTGATCATTCATATCCATAGCACAAACAATGTAGGACAAAGTCACATGCAAAAACATCCATGCAATGATTAGTTTGCTGCGTCTCTCAAATGACAAATTAATGAAAAACTTGGGGGAAATAGTTTTACTTTTTTTTTTTTTGTTATTTATCACCCTTGGTTGCTTTACAATGAATCCTAAATAAATACAATCTAAGATTGAAAGAACAAAATAACCTGATCAAAAATAAGTTCATTTGGCTCAACGAGATTCAAAGATGAAGTCCAGCCTGCTTAAAAAGATCTCTACTAGGGGTGTCCCTGACTAAGGATTTTCACAGTCGAATCAGAATTTTTTTATCTTTTGCCAATAGTCGACTGATAGTTGAATCATTCAGTCATGTCAGTTATTGGACAGTCATAATTACTGATGTTAACACACAGGGAAAATGTGTAACAGATGCCTCGGAGATACTGACGGAGTAAATAATGTTAATAGTAAACATTAAACTTAAGAATTCACAAAATTTTTTAGAGTAATGTTCTTATTATAACGTTATGTATTTGACAGTAGTTAATAATGTTTTGCATTTCTGTTTTAGGCGGTGTGCACTGAAGATGATGAGTAGAATATATTTTATTATAACAGTGTTCTCATTATAATGTTATGTAAGTCAGTCCGAGTCATAGCTATTTCTATTCTTCATTGTTTGTCCTGCTCACGCTATGCGCGGAAGAGATAAGGGCTTTACTGCAGCGTAACTGTGAGATTGGGAGTCGAATTAGGCTTCTCAAATCGAAGCATCGAATCGTTGACTACTTGGGGACACCCCTAATCTCTACTAGGTCATGCACATTCAGCAGCTTTCATCCACACATATAATCAAATGCTTAAAACTGAACTGAAGCTGAAAAACAAAGTATATCTAGGCCTTATTTGGGGTTTGTTTAAACACTACTTATGAGCAATAAGAAAACTGATTAAAACACCTCCACTTAAACATGAAGTAAAAAATGCTGCTTACTTGAATTCCCATTTTTGGCACTGAGAGCCTGCTTGATTTCATCTTTGAGTTTGTGAGGTAATATTGTGTCCTCATCTCCCATCTGTTTTGGAGAAACATGTCAACCACAGTCACCCACACTATATCCATCCGTCACTTTTCAAGGCAACAATTTAAAAGATGCTCTCTGTGATTTAAACGTGAACTTACACTCTTGATAAATGTCTCCTTCCTGCCTTCTGACAAGTCAACAACAAGCAGCTGGGTGAGTAGATGAATTTAGATGTCAGCTTGCAGCGTTTGAAATGTAAATAGCTTGCAGTATTTTAACAGTGACACGAATCTAGCCACTTACATCGGTCTGGTCAGTGGCTTGATCTGCGAGACTTTTCTGGACACCCAGCAGGTATGGTGTGGGTGCCATGACGACGTCGATTAGGATCTCGGGAACGATGGAAATGAGCGTGTGCTGCCAGATGAATGGATACAGGAGAACAGTCACTGCGTGGATCACCTGAGACAGTGTCCTGCAGAGATAGCAAGGCGTTGATTAATGTGGGTTATACATTTGGATATAAATCAAAAGCAAAACCTTGTGTGTGTGCATGTATGTCTGTTGTAGTACCCAAGCTCATCAGCGATGAATATGATCCTCCGCTCTAGCACAGTAGCAGCAAACACCTGGAGTACCTCCTCATCTGACAGGCATTTGAACAATGTGCGGAAATCTACATGCTCCAGCCAGGAGTCTGTTGGTCGAGTCAAACTGATGATCTACAGAGAGACATACAGGTACTTTATTATAGGTACAGTACATATTTTATTATTCAAAAAATATCTAGAAGCAGAAAGATTTCTCGGGGAGAAAATTTGTTTCCCGTAGTTGGTGCATTGACATATCAACTTATCATGATACAATCAAAAAAGCTCACCACAAATGCAAGAGCATAAGGTGACACTTCAATGGCTGATTTCCTACCTCTGAAAAGTTTGTACTTATTAGTAGCTGAAAGCTAAGTTCAACGTGCCTGCAACTGTGATGCAGCTAATTTATGCACTTTTTTGTCATTTTACAACATGACTATGGCTTACTTCTTGAGAACGCTTCTCTCTATTCAATAAGCGTTCATTAATACATTTTAGCAATTATGTGTACTGATGAACCAGTTCAAAGAGATTTATTTTCTATAATATAAATTGGGTTTGTTCTTTAGTTTCATTAGTTAGGGGTCAAGCCCAGAATGGGCTGTAGCCCCTATTGTATCTGTATGATTTTTCTTCTTCTATTATTATTATTATTGTTCTTCTCGTCCACTGGGAGTCTATTGGAGCCCTATGAAGGGATAATAGGAAAATGATCAAATTTGGCACACTTGTAGTGATGGCCATGAATATCGATCTGACCAACTTTGGAGTCCCTAGAACCAATTCTATTGTGCCACCACTAGTCCCAAAATTCCACATTAAAATGCTAATAACTCCTGAACCCCTAATTCTAGAAAAAATAAACTTAGTACACATGATTCCTC
>JAUMHI010000046.1:3925066-3947722 GCA_032359435.1 Enteromius unitaeniatus
TTGATTGAGCATATAAAGCAAAAATATAATTCACAATATATTGATTGAGTATACAAAGCAAAAATATAATTCCACAATTAATTGACACAAACTAGCCTCAACGCTCCCAAAATATCTCATATCAGTGTGTTATGGAACAATATTTAGCAACTCTAATATATACTGTTGTATATGTGGCCTCTTTTTTGTGCTTCTCTGTTAGAATCTCATGGTGGATTGGTGTCGTCTGGTTACGGAGAGGATGATGTGAGTCGTGTGGAGGAGGCAGATGAGAAGCCCTCTGAAAATGAGGACAGTGAAGAAGACAGCACCAGAAATTCGGTAAGTCTTTCAGTTTAGGGGTTTTCTAGAAGTGTCAGGCCACATTCACATTGTGTGTAATTGACAAACTTCACATTTTCCATGGACCTTTGATTAATTGGGGAATATTACAGCCACTTGCAATAAAAGGAAGTAACACTACATTTCTACAACCACAATCAATTGACCATATACACGATTACTTCCTGATTTTAGATGAGGCAGGTCAGTCGTTTCCAGTCAACTGTGCTGTTAAGTGGAGCACCTTCTGCTACATAATCTGTAAAATTTTTTAAGAAAAGTTTTGTCTGTCTAAGAGGACCAATCATTCACGTATACTGTTATAGGAATGACAAACACAAGGGAATTGTGCCTCTATGATTGACAGTGATAATAAAGATATATATTACTACAAATATAATTAGCAGCTTACATTTAAAGAAAAAACTTAATGTAGTTAAATTAAATTAAAAAATTTCAAGCTATTGAATGCATTATTTAATATCTATTAACTATAAAGATATTTAAATGGCCTAATTCACCATTGTTGTCTGGGCTTATTTATTTACGCAGTGCAGTAAAATACTGTAGCAAAAATGTGTAGCAATATTCATTTTGTAATAAATTCAAAAGCAAGATGGGAAAAAAACTCTAGGGGGTTTCAAATGTTGCAAGCTTTAAAGAATGTGTTCATGGCTAAAGCTAATAGTAAAACATATTCCATAATTTAACAGCACACACTGATTTGTTGATTTAAACTTTATGATCTGTAAATGGCAAATTTACAATCTTTTTTTATTTCAACTCTATTCGATTGATACCAGTTCCCACTGTCTGTGTCAGTACTGTTATATGACTGATATGTCACATCACCTATAATTGACATAAAATTAACTATAATAATATTAATAAGAAAAAGGACACCGAACTGAATTCAGTCATTCTCACATCAACCTAGTTGAATCTTTGTGCACCTAAAGGGGGAGCACTTGAGTGTGCTTTTGGGTTTAATGTGGCTCTGGTAACCCTGTTTGTTTTTGTTTTCTTAGGAGGAGGAGGAGGAGGACTCGGGGCGGGTTCTAGATGATGTGAAGGTATGTGACCCCACCTGAATTCCTTCCCTGACTGCTCTGGGGTTCAGGGTATCAAACCCAAGACACACCCGTCCTCAGTTTATTGCAGTGTTATGATTGGTCTCAAACCAAGAAAACACAGCATCACTCCAACTGAGGAACAACTGTTCTGTTTGAACTTGCAGAGAAGGGTCATATGAGAGTAATACAGCATGTACTTAATGTTTTCATGCATTTTTATTGAACAATAGAGTTACTTTGTACTAAAATGTACAAAAGGTGTTCAAACGTTTGTGGACAGTTAAATATAGTAGAAGTTATTTGAACAAAACTACAGTCAAAACAGCATTAATGAAATTTTTTTTTTTTTTTAATTAATCAGCTGCCATTATGCCAGTGATTGATTTGGTGCCTAAGAAACATTTCTTATTCTGATCTGTGCTGCTTAGTATTTTGTGAAAATGAAACATTTCATTCCAGCAAGTGATAGATCTAAAGAAAATTTATTAGAATTATTTTTTTTTTTTGTAACAGTGCAAAGGACTTGGCTGTCACTTTTTATCAATTTAATACATCGTTGCTGAAAAAACAAAGACCCCATTGAACAGTAGTGTTTATGGTATACACATGGCAGTGATAGTGTCTGGAAGCACATTTATGTTGTTTTTTTTATGAATAGATTTTCTGATTATACGTTCCAAGAGCAAGAATCAAAATTCCAGTTCCATCTAAAAGGATTTCATATGTGCAAAGCACTGCAGTGGCAAGTTATTTCATGCACTGACATTACTTTTTCATAATAGAAGCCTGCGATGTTGCATAAATTTAGAGGCACACCCCAAAGACAGAACATTGTTCATCATTGCGTACTAAATACCAGCATCAAAACATGATTTGTAATAAAATAATTAGATTCAGTTGATCGCTTAACAACGTCTTTTCCAAATGCAAGAGTTATGGTGCTTTTAAGTTTATGTGAGTTTAGTTCATTTTTGTCCTTTCGACTGTTGTTCACCCAAAAACTATATTTCACATTTACTCACTTGTTGTTTAAAACTAAATACTAAGTGTTTTGATTTTTAATGGAACCTAAAAAGGGGAATTTTGAAGAATCTTTGTGCATCTATTGCATAAAAAGCATATATGTATGGTAATCTTCACTTATCAAGTGTCTTATAACTTGATGATTCAGACTTATTTTTTTGTCTTTATTATTGTAAAAGTGCATGCAGATGCATGACAGTGAAATGGCAAGAAGTAGGTCCATTAACATGTTTTCGCATTTTTGGGCTAATCTAAATAAAAAAGACCTATTTTTAAGGGGAGGTCCCCTCTGTAAAGAAGATAGATGAGTCCTTTTTTTTGTCTTACATTGTTTTGCCAAACTGGGTTTTTTAAATGAACGGGCTGTTCTTAGCATTTGCACTTTTGGCTACAAGAGATTCTTACTGAGTCATATCTCTCTTTCTCAGTGCTGTCCTAGACAGATTTTCTACTTGGGCGCTTTTACAAGGCCATTCTTCCCTTTGCACATCCTGTTGCTGAGTGACTGTATGTGTGAGGTTGTGGAAAGGAGGACATTGAATAGAGGACCAGTGTATTTTTCAGCCCAGTTTGAATTTTCAATGCTGATTTCATCACCTTCTGTTTTTAAGCCTCCCAAGAGAGACATTTGCTATATTGCAGAAGTTAGTTTTTTTTTTTTTTTTTTTACACAATCTTTAATTGCAAAAATATTTTGGGGGAAAAAAGTTTATTCTTAGGCTCTGCTGTTGTTGGACATGGTGTTGACACATGGGGGCACTAACACTTGTTAAGGGAACGAGCATACATGGTGATAAGGTCAAAATGGCCAAATATTAATCTGTTCTAACAATTCTAACAAATTGGCCTGTCATAATTCATCTCAAGTAGACGCACACAAGTTCAAAGGACATAGAAAGTAAAATGTATTAATGATTTTTTATTATGCATATTTATCCTTTTTTTTTTTTTTTTTTTTTGTAAGGACGTCACAGAAGTGGAGGTTAAAGACCCCAATGAGCTTGTTGGTAAGTATAAAATTTATCATCATCATCTTCAAAAAAAATATGATTCAACTTTTAGCTTGGGTATGATAGAGAGCACAGTTGTGTAAATGTGCTCCAGGCAACATGGTTTAGGTGCTTCATCAGAAATCAGGCCGAGTGTGTGTGTGTGTATTGGCCATGCCCAGGAAGTGAGTGATCCAAGTTGGATTGCTTCAATCCTGTTTTATAGAAATTCTGTGTGATTAGTTTGATTATAGTGAGTCCTCAGTATTTTTCTATTAAATCTAATAAGTATAATCTGTGTTGATTCCAATAAAAATGATTTCTGATGTATTGTCATTATATTAGTTATCATGTATCAGTAATAATCTGCGGAGTATTTTGCAGATTAATCAAGTCCTAATATAAAAATAAATACCAGCATGTTAGGGGTGGCACGGTTCACAAAACCCACGGTTGGGTTTGTATCACGGTTTTAGGGTCCCGGTTTTGGGTTCGGTACGGTATTTATTTTTTCTTTTAATCTTTAACACTCCAGAAATCTACTTCAGCATATTATATACAGCTTAATTATCCACAATTTAGGATCCAGTATTAAAAACGTTCTATCATGTAATCCTTCATAAACTGAATTGGATGCGTGTTGCACAATACTTGCATACAGTCACAGTTCTATCTATTGTTTTATTTCTGCTGTCATCAAAGGTAATAGAGCGTGGATCGGGCCGCATTTTTCTGTCCGAGCCCGGCCCGCGTCCGACAGAGCTGTAACCGAATTTTTTTCTCATACTACTGACTCATGCACTTTTTTTGTGTGGAAAGCTCGCTTTTATTAAGCAACTGTAGGAAGGAGTTCGGAAATGTCAACAGATGTGAGCATCAGCGAAACACGGGGCAAAAAGCGCCGTTATAACACAGACGCACATTCACGCTGATGTGACCGAGCCAACCCTTACCCGAGCATCCTTTCTAAATATCTGTCCGAACCCGGCCCATCCTCTAATAGGTAACATGAAATCCAAAATGTTCTCACACACCAGATTTATACCACGCTGGCGCATCCTCCAACTACAGGCAGCCTTCCTTTTCTCTTCCACTTGCCATTTCTACACGTACAGTATTGTGACCTGCAGCACTCACCTCACACCGTAGACACCTCAATTCTTTTGCAGCTCTGGAAAAAAACAATAAAAAAACCCTTAATCTGCCATTTGGTTAAACACACAAATAGTCTATCAATCTTGCTTATGAATTACTTTGTCTCTGTAAGTGAAGCTAAAACCGGAAATTGATTTAATAATATGCTATATGTCACATAAATCTCTGTTTGGTATTATTACTTCACCAAAGTGAAAAAAAAACTTTTATAATTTGCAACAATGTTAACAAAATAACACATGGAGGATGCACTAGAAGATTGTGAAGAAGGGCCCTTCACTTTCCCTTTTGTGTTTGTGTGTAAAAATGGTATTTATAATGCCACATATCTTTCTGATGCAGTCAGAGACCGAATACTCCTTTTTTTGCAGTTGTAGGGAGTTACAGTAAACAAGACACTTTGGGCAAGAAACTGAACGTTCCACATTGTCTTGTTTTTCTTCTCCTTAAAATGTGCAAAAAATCAGAATTGGCCATAGACAGGAAGGTCTTGGACTCAAAGATTTTCTTTGTGGTTGCAAGACAGAAGGTCTTTAGATTTGTCTCTAATTTTCCCTCCTTCTCTTTTTTGGAGTCCTGATGAGATGGGAGTTTGTGTATGGGTGATTGTGCCACTTGTTTGGGTGGACACTGAACCGAAGATGCCAGAGAAATGAGTCACTTACACTCAACGCATGGTTACTCTGATGGAAAGGAAATGACAAAAACCGACTCGTGGAGAGAAATCTACTGTTCTAAGATCAGCTAAGAACACAGTGTAAATCAGGTCAGGGTTAAGAAATCTGAGATCAGCAGTGGGGTTTTTAAAGGTTTTATAGAAGACCTTCATTTGCCAGCATTCCTGTGCACACTTGCTCTCTGCTGTAATCACGCTGTAATTTAGGATATGCTTTATAAAACGCAGCTTTCAGACCAACTACATGAAGCTCAATCCCTGACAGCCACAAATATAAAGTTTTTATACTTTCTGAGAACTTTTTAGGTGTGTTTGTCTTTGTTCTGGTTTTGTTGCTTGGTGATTTCTAGGTGGTCACTTGCGTATAAATAGAGCAGACATAAAAAATCCATTTCATGTTATTTAGTTTAACTTAAACGGTTGAAGACAGACATACTATGAGCTATGAGGCTATTCATCAATGGTGTATGCTTTTATTGATGTCATCAATCCGCTTTATTTCAACTTATTCTTAAAAAAACTGCATTACCCATGATACTGCAGAAAAAAAATGTCCACCAAACAGAAAATCAAATCGAGCAAATTGATCCAAAAGAAGCTCTTTAATGCCAGCTCTAATAGAGTCTTATATTTTTGGTTTGTTTGCTTCTATATAAACAATATCTTTAAAATCACTGGTTTCATTATTCTGCTTTATTTTGATTATTTTGTTTTTGTTTTTTATCTCAAAGCTTAAATACAAGTTGAGTATGTAAACATTTTACAGTAATTAGACTGTATTACAAGCACTTCTTGTGTTCCAATAATAATTGGAAATTTACTTTCTTTTTTTTTTGTTTTGTTTTGAATGGATGTTGTTATTCACCTAAAAGCCAGTTGGTTTGGTTCTTGGCTTTAACAAAGACTACTTGAAAATCCCTATGGAAAAAATGAATGAAAAAAGTACTTTCCAAAACCACGGGCACTAAAAATGTTGCACTGTTGAACACAGGCTCATCCTTAAATAAGACAGTAACATCCATCAGGTAAAACATAATTCTGATCTTCTAAACTCAAAATTTGAGGTGTCATTTATAGATTTCTAGAGTTATGTAATAAAGATTAATGCTTGCACTCTAAAAAGTACAGTACAGGTGTGCATGATCTGTTTTGCCACAGGGTTGTTCTCAAAAGTGCGGTTTACGTAAGTCTGCTCTGGCTGAAAAATGCTTTTACCTTTTAGAATTACCTCAGCAAGTTTCCATCGCTAGAGGGCCTGTTTTTACATGTTTATGTCTGTGTGTCTGTGCTTTGCTGAGGGAAGCGTGCCATATCTAGAGGGCCCCACCCAGCATTTCCCTGCTTCTTTGTGTCATGCGTTTTAACAAACAGAGGCATGTTTTGGCCCACTGTCACTGCCTCAGACCTGCCCAGAATGGCAGCCAGGGGGTGTGAGAGAGGCAGATGGGGGGGGTGGTAAAGGGTGTGTGGATTTGAGAGGAGGTAAAAGAGAATTCGGCAGTGGCCTGTTCCAACCAGTATGGTTTGAATAGTGTTCACTGCTGCATGTGTACGCAACCACAAATTCCATTTCTTGGTAATTCGCTCCAGAGATGTCTGATGATGACTGCTGAAGACTGGATTTAAAAATAAAAAAAAGAAAGGGAAAAAATATTGCAAAATGCTTACAAAATTGAAGTAGTAGTTCAGTGTCATTTAAAAAAAAATTACAATGAAATATAGCTTGAGGTTAAAGTTGCATACAGAATCCAAAATGTTTGTGTGTTTGGAAACTTCATACCACTGATGGGAGTTTTTAATATATATAATGCAAGCTTATTTACATAGGCCAAGTTTGTTTTTGAAATATAAAGTAACCTATATTAAGCCCTATTAGGTTTTCTTGAGAGCATAGACAAATCAAGTTTTATGAGCATTCTGTATGATGTATTGTTGTTCTACTACTGCAGCATTTTATGTTTTTAAGCAAATTGCATGTATTTGCGTTCTTTGAGTGTTTTTTTTTTTTCTATTCTTCACAGCACAGTTTTCAGAGAAGGTTCGGAATATGTCTCCAGATGAGATCAGAATTCCTCCTGAACCTCCCGGGCGTTGTTCCAGTCATCTGCAGGTGAGATGGTTGCTGTATTCTGTTTGAGATCTTCTTCTGTTGCTGCCATGGGCTGCAATAAGAGAAATCTCGCACTTGTTCGCTGTGCTTGTTTTCTGAAAGATGCTAGTCTCAGCTATCAAATATCAGCTGACCATTCACAGGCGTTTTGCATATTGCACAAACAAATGACAAGAGCGGCCCAAAATCAGTTCTGATCTGATTGGTTGGCCGCTGTGCCAGGAGTCAAATTTGTACCCACAAAGCTGTTAAAGACTGCTGTCATTTTCAAAGATAACATTTTTTGGTAACACTTTAGAATAGGTAACACTTGTTAACTATTAACTATGACTTTTTCCCAAAAACAAAATCTTAATTTGCTGCTTATTAAATAGTTAGGTAGTTGTTACATTTAGGTATTGGGTAGGATTACCCAAGTAGAAAAATGAATTAATATATCCTTTAATTAGCACTAATAAATGGCTAATATTCTAAGACGAGACAAATGTCTTTTAAGGACACTTTAAAAAAAAAAAAAAAGGCAAAACAAGTAGTTTTTGGACAGAATTTGTTTGTTGTTAGTTTAAACAAAAGGATGTACTACTTTTGCACGATTTATTTGAATTAATTTGCCCATAAACATCACTTTAAAAAACAAAAACAAACAGAAGTTAGTCAGCTTTTCACATTTGAAAATAAGCTCACATTTGTTAGATAACAATATGATCTAACAATGAACTATTAATTAAATTAAGGTTATGTTCATTTTAATTTATGAATACTTAAAATAACAGGTTGTCCATTAACACTAGTTAAAGCACTGTGTGACAACATTGAACAATTGTATTTTTATTTATTTATTTTAATGAGATTTTTCCAATAAAACGACGGAGCTGGTATCTCATAACAACATGTAATGCTAACAGTGTGGTCACCTGTCTCATCCACATATTAATTAAAGGTATCTGAGTAGTTGACCATGATAATAGTATACATTTTTAGGCCTGATGTATACAAAAGTTTAGTACATATTCTTTGTAACAGTCTAGACAGGTCAAAAGTACAATTCAAAAGGTATAATTTGGAGACGATACAAAAGTCTTTTAAAAATCTCACAGTTTAATTTTGTCACTATCCCAAAATACATGCGTCATTGTGCCAATGTCTACTTTGCATTTAAAACATAACTGAGAACAATTGGGAAATATTCAATGGAGGTAGTAGTTTTTTTATTAACATAATGCTGCAGAAAATTAGCCCATTTTTGGTTTCGGTAATAGTATACTGCATTTTAATAGAGTATTTAAATGAAATCATCATCAGTGTAAGCACTGTTACTTTAATTTGCATAAATACCTCTGAATCAGTTGCTAAAACAACGCATGCAAATGAAAAGGGCGAGTTCAAGTTCTTGGTGAATATCAGTATCTGCATTTTCATTGGAATTTGATCTTTTTATTTGTTTAAAAGCAGGAATCAGATTCTTTAAAAAATGGCACCGTTTATCAAAACTATAAGCTTCCTACTGTTGTTGTTTCTTTTTCTCCAAATGCCAGCTGAAAAACATTTTCTCAGCTGTTTTGTTTTGGTTGTCAGCAGTCATAAAAGGAGATTTCTTATGGTTTCATTGTTTTAGTTCTTTGCAAACTGTTTGAAGCACATGTTTAGAGCCTGGCTGGCAGGTTTTATCTCAGGGTGTGGCACTGGGGGTCTTTAGGGGGTGGAACACTGTAGGTGTCAGGCTTTCAGGTATTTTGCCCCACCCAGAGGTAAGGACTGGCAGTATGCCCTAAATCATGCAACTTGCATGTTGTCAGTACATGTCCAGAGACGCAAACATTTGAGATCAGTGAACTCATGTTAATGCCAAGGTCATATTCCAACGTCTTATTTCATTAGAATTATTTGGTTGGTTTAATATTTATTCATAACTTTTATCCAATTCCTAATAATCCTACCACTTTCTGTTGTAGCTTTCTCTATTGTGAGCTGTCAGGACAGGTGAACATGGGTGTGGTTTTCACACTTCAGTACAGCACAGCGTGGTACTGATAGATGGATGCTTTTTTTTCATGTCATGATGAATATCCTGTCCCTGTGGCTATACTTTAATCACTGCTCAGACATGATCCTTTTCCCCTTATACATCTAAGTGGGCCTTCCTGCTCTTTTTTTCTTTCTTGTTGCACATTTTGTACAAATTAACTAAGATCAGTGTCTTAACCATCAACAAAGGACTTTTTAATGTATTTGACTTCTTGGAATGTGAAGGAAAACATTGAGGAGCTGAAAATGGCACCTCTCCAAGTGCTTCTTGGAGTCTGGTTGTCAAAAATCAACCTCTGGTTCTAGAAACTCGCACAAAGACTTTATTCATTCTTAGTGTCTCACAACACTTGGAGCAAAGAGGCAGTTTTTGTCTTGTTTTGTACTGCACATTTTGTATTTTAAATGGACCCAAGTGAGCTTGAAATGGAGATTTAGCAATATCATACATGTGCTTCATTTCAGTAATGATGTGGAAAAATAATGACTCCCTTTTCTGTTTCTAGGAAAAGATCTTTAAACTTTATGAGCGGAAGCTTCATGGTGACTTTGATACGAACAGCCATATACAAAAGAAGAAAGAGTTTCGCAATCCAAGGTCCGGAGATAAGCGTTTATGGCCCACAATGCACCAGACATAACCTGAAGTAAATTAACTTTTGATATTATTTTTATTCGTGTGCAACCTAACCTTGTGTTTTGTGTTTATAGTATTTATGAGAAGCTTATCCAGTTCTGTGGTATTGACGAACTTGGTACCAATTATCCAAAAGTAGGTGGTAATGCTTACCTGTTAATACCGTATAAATACATGTTATTCATGTCTGTTACAAAAATATTATTGTGTTCACTTCTCCACAGGACATGTTTGATCCCCATGGCTGGTCAGAGGACTCGTATTATGAGGCACTAGGTAAGTTTAGTGCTAAATTAAGTTTGACTTTTAAACTCATATGGATTGAATTGACTGCATCTGTGAACTATTTGTGTGCTGTGCACTCCACAGCCAAAGCTCAGAAAGTGGAGATGGACAAGCTGGAAAAAGCTAAAAAGGAAAAGACCAAGGTTAGAGTCCTGAGGCACTCAACCTGTTAAAAAGAAATAAAAATAGTATAAGTGCATTTGTTTGTACTGTTTGGGCCACAGCATCACTGATGTGTGTGTGTGTGTGTGTGTTTTAACCCATTTGTCTGTAGATTGAGTTTGTGACGGGCACCAAAAAAGGTGCCACTACTAATGCAGCAGCTTTGGCCACGAACACAACAACTGCTTCTTCCACAGGTAGTGTGTTTGATGCAAATGAGGATTTGTGGGTTTAATGCTGCTTTAAAATAAGAAAATTAGAACAAGATAAATTACTCATATTAAAATAAGACCGTTGTACTAAAAATAATTGTTAAAAATAATAATAATATTTTTGTAATTAATAAAGATAATTTTTCATGAGAGATGTAAAATTCAGAAAAATATCAAATATTGTACTCAGATTTTATTTTTTGTTCATTTTTGTAGTTTTTGGGTGATACAAAGTGTTCTTTTATAAAGACCTTAAAGGTATAGTTCACCCAAAAATGAAAATGTAATGTTTATCTGCTTTCCTCGAAGGCTCTAGGTCACCTCAGATACAGGTGACTTAGAACACAAAGATTTTTAACTCAAACCATTGCAGTTTTTCAGTCTTATGATGGAAGTCAGTGGGTACCAAACTTTCCAAAGCTTGTGGGAGTCAAAAAAAAACAACAAAAAAAACATGCGCAGCCGAAACCAAATTAAACCCATGGTCTGTGCAAAAAAACTGAACGTTATTTATTTAAATTAAAACATCACAATCTCAGCTGTCTTCAGCGCTTTCACAACATCTGGCACGTGACCCATGGCACTCTGACACGTGGATATATACAAATAGATATAGACACAGATCCTTGCGAATTGCAGCTCATAGAAACAGTCACCGGTTGTTGTGATTAAGCTGAGGACAGTCTAAGATTGTGGTATAAAAGAAGTAAAACAATTATAGATATACTGTTAGTTTATTTGTTTTTTTCTTAAAGGAACCGTGTGTAAGAAATGTATTGTAATAATCATACAATGTCTCTGTTATGTTCAACAGGCATTAAGAAAGCATTTTAATTTCAAGTACTCACTGTATCACTGACAGCAGTAGTACAGCCTGGATATTCTCGTTTAAAAAGCACAGTTGCAGCCTTCAAATGATGTTTATGTTGTCATGTTTTGTTTTGGTCTGAAGCGCCACCCTCCATCTCCCAATCATAAAAACAGTAGTGTTTCAGGCATCCAGGTTGCCTGATCTTCATTAAAGTTACGCGACTGCAGCAGCTACTAAAAAAAATGTCTAACGTTTACATTAACATAAGACCTCGCTATGAATCCGAAAAACTGCGTGACATAGTGCAAAATAAGACAAGGGTTGGCATTGGAGTAGCGTTTGAACGATGGAGATGGATAAAAGCAGCTTATCTGGCAACCTCTAGTCGGGGGGGAGGGGGGACACCGCTCAACAGTATTTTGAAAGTGATTGCAGTACCAGTTTTGTCCATTTCTTACATACGGTTCCTTTAACACCTCACTTTATCGTCACAAGCCATAGGGGTTAATTTGGTTTCATCTGTGCTTGTTTTTTTTTGTCTTTTTACTCTCAGAGCTTTGAAACATTTGGTACCCACTGACTTCCATTAAAAAATCTTTGTGTTTAAATTTTCGGGTGAACTATCCCTTTAAAGGGGCTATCCGAAGGAGCTATTCTGTACTATAATAGAGCCAGATTTATTTTGTTTTCGAAAGGAAATCGTTCAGTACATAATTATCTATTCACCTAAACATCACTCTCAACACTGTGGACAGAGTCTGATTCTGAAAAAGATGCTAGCTGCAGTTCACTTAACAGCCACCGGTGTCACTAATAACAAGGGATGTAGCACCTTTAAATCACCCTTTTTCTTTTATTTTGCATCTGTTGGGTTAGTGCTACTGATTACAAATGTACTGTCAGTTTTAGTTTAATTAATTTTGAGTTTGATGACCTAGCAGATGCTCAGAAGAGGAAGAGCAAGTGGGACTCGGCAGTACCAGTGACCCTGGCACAACCCGCCCTCCTCACCACCACTGCCACCCTCCCTGGAGTCGTCTCTGTGACCACGACAGCCAGCGGCACCAAGACCACAGTCATCTCTGCAGTGGGAACCATTCTCAAAAAAGCTAAGCAATGACACAAAAAAGGCAGGGGGATTTTACTTCAGGTTGCCAGATTGATAGTTAATGGCTGTTGCACATGTAAACGTAACAAGTTCTATTGTTTGTTTTTTTTGGTTGGATTTGCAGTTGGATTTAACTGTCTGGCAACTGGAATAGATGGTGTTATCCTGTTTTTCAGAAATTGGGAAATGCTGGATATAGCTTTATAACGGCATCATTTTATCAGAAATATCTGTGTTTAGTTTGGACTAGCTGTTGCAAATGCATTCATCTGATGGCTGTGTCTTTGATTTAAATGTCTAGGTTGTCTTTGCTAAGATGGTTTCCATTGAATTCGTGAATTTTTATGTGCACCGTATGAAAACTGAAACCTGCAATAATTTATTGCTTTGAGTAAATTTTTTTTTTTTTTCTTTTCAATAATCATTGAGTGTTTTATAGATTCTGTCTACTAACTGTGTTTTCATGTTTTGGATAGGTCAGGTCACACAGAACACCAATTAAACATCCCCAGAGGATTCATTTAGTATTTTACTATAACAATAACTAATCAGGGCTTTCTGACTATGTTGTCGCATTTGTTAAGACACAAAGGGTCTTATATTTTGGTGCAAGTTCATTTTTACATCCCCCCCCCCCCATAATTTCTGTCTTTTTATTTCATTTTAGCACTGCAAGTATTTTTTAAAAGTGTATATATAAAAATGTTTCTGGCTTCTCTGTAGCTCAGAAGTGTAAAAATAAATGGTTTTTGTATAATTGCAAATCTTCTTTCCTCGATCACTCTGCTTTCTATGCATAAACACGGCCAAAGGATATGATGTCAGTTAGTGTTGATTAATGTGTTTCAGGTTCTGAATTTAAAGGATGGTTTGTGTTTACTACACAATTTCATTTATAGTTATATTTTTGAGCTCAAGCCATCCAAACTTTCATTCAAGCTAAGAAATGCTAGGCAGTGGGTTAATTCCTGTCATTTTCCCTCGGTCATATTTAAAACCATCTGCTGGGAATGTGGCAGTGCAGCCTAGTGGTTATAGATCAGGGCTTGGTAATCAAAATGTTGTGGGTTCAACTCTACTGCCCTTGATCTAGACACAGTTTTATTTAAAGTCATTTGAAAGCTGTTTTGTTTATCTACTCTACCGTTCAAACGTTTGGGGTTTGTAGTATATTTTTGTTTTATGAAAGAAGTCTTTGTCCCACATAAGTGTTTGTTTGATTGTAAAATACAGTTATTTAAAATACAATATTATTAGTTTAATATAATTGTTATCAGTTAAAAACTGTTCTACTGGTTATTTTGTGAATTGTAATGTCATTAAATCATAAAATACTCAAAAAAAACATTTAGTACACCTCTTACGATGTGAAAGGAGTGACAAACAACTAATGGGAATCTGTAGGAAGAAAACCAATATCAGTAGACTGTTCCAGTTCATTAAATACATCTTTTATATTCTTGATTAAAAGTTTGTCGTACCTACAGTTTGTTGTATCTGCAAAATGTTATTTATCAACATAAAATGGATCATACAAAATACATGCTATTCTTTAAATTAATATATATTTTTTTGTGTTTACATATAGTCCACAAGAGAAAAAAATAGTTTATCATATAATAGTTTATTAGCATTTATAAAAATGACCCGATTCAAAGGTTTCTTAATAAAAGTTTGTAATGCTGTGTTACTTGGGGCCTGTTCCATAAAACAAGTTTACCAAATAAGCCAGGCTTATAGCAGATAGTCTGACTTATTTTAATGCAAATTAACTGGCAATAAGTCACACTAACTGAAATAAGCCTGGCTTACACTCTAATCTTGGTTTGTGGAACAGGCCCCAGGATGATCCACGGTTTTGTTTTGTTTTGTTTTTATAGTTATTCATGAGTCCTTTTCCTGAATTTCATTCAGGAAGTTTTCCCTCAGGAAGTTTTCGCTCGGGGCAGAACACTGACACGTTGGTCTTTAACAAATTTTAACCAGTTTGGCACAGATTACCCAACAACCCTGTTATATACGAAAATATACTATAATATAGGTGCATTTGTTTTAGCTCTTTTGTTATTTCTTCCTGCCTAGAGGGCAAGTTCTAGTGGCACATCTTACCCACTTTTTCCTGCCAGCCTGCCAAGATGGTATTTTTCATCCAATGCAAGACTTTGTGGTTATAACAAATGGAGCTCTCTTTATTATTTGGCTTTTGCATGGCCCCAGGTAAAAACACTGACGCACAGAAGTTAAGCTTGCCAGCAGAGATTGTGCGAGTGCAGTATGTGCTGACTGTGCGTCAGGTTGACTCAGACTGAAGACACACCCTGTACAGGCCCAGGCTCCACCGATCTTCTGTGAATCCGGCCACTAAGGTTTACTCATGCAGTGCACATAATTGTAATGTTGCTACCAAGTATTTAAACATGCATAGTGATTCAGTGAATAAACCCAGAGCTTGACCTTGTTTTTTTTTTTACTTTCCTGTGTGAGAAACAAAAAGTATAAACTCAATTTTATTTGTTTTTTGTCATTTAGATTGTTGTTATTACATTGAATTATTACAGCACTGAAGATAAGAAGTGTTTCTTAAGAAGCAAAATAGCATTTTAGAATGAACACCAAATGTTGGTTAGATTAAGTTCATGTATAAGTTTGTTTATCGATTAATCAAATCCATTTATGGCTTTATTTTAAAAGCATCCTCATTTTAAAGCATTTTTACACACACGCCTACATCTTGTCACAGTACTGTACCTTTGCAGGAAGGTTTCTTCAGGTGTCTTGGAGATATTGCCACAGTTGTGACACATTCTGGACGTCTGCAAAGTACTCTGTGTTATAAACAAACGGACGGACAGAACACTAGAATGACAGAGAGACAGACAGATATCATGAACAATCAATAGACAGAAGGATTGAAAAATAGTCAGACAATCAGATAGACTATATATATATATATGGATGGACAGAACAATTTAGGCAGAATGAAAGATCGACAACAAATGACAGATGAGTGATAGATAGAAAGCTAGACAGAATGAAAATATAAGATGGATGGATGGATTCTATTTTATTGCTGTAATTTAAAATTGCTTGTAGAAGTAGGTTACTGCACTTTTCCAATTTTGTGGTAATATCCTAATTGTAGGTTTAGTAGCCTAGCTCTTTGGAGTCTAGCTTTTCTGATTTGCTAGTTTTTGGTCTGCATTCAAAGAAACGGGTCCCCTTTTCATTTGTCCGGAATTGATTACAAATAACAAAAGAAAGTAATAAATTCTGAGTGAATCTTTTGTCATGTAAATAATGAAACCGTTCGCCTCACAAAAGAGTGGTTGCCAAAATATGCGTAATGCAGTCCGGGGCGTTTGCCACTGCTTGGAAAATGTGAATTGAAAAACGTACGAATGTTTGTAAGTATGAACCATAACATTTGAGCCGCTTCGGAACGCTCCTAAGATGCCCACAGATGTTCTCTAGAGGCTCGCAGAGTTCGGAGCGCAGCCTGACTGTTAGACGACAGCGGAGCTCCTCTCAGAAGAGGTGAGTTACACTTGTTTGATCACTCAGTAGGTGCAAAGCAAACTCTTTTTAATATTGTAAGTGTTAGAAATGCACGTTAAAACTGTTTGCAGACGTGTCACGCTTCGTGGGTGGTCGGGAGAAAGCATGAGAGACATGTTTTTCACCACTGAGGGGAAGTTTTGTGCAGGTCTATGGTGTAATATGCATTTATAAAACATATGCAGCAGGTTTTAAGAAGTGAACGATTCATGCATCCTTACTAAGAAAGATTACCATGGTAACAGGTTCATTCTGAAAGCTTCTTAACTTCTTTATTAAGGCATTCTTCTTTATTTTTTATGTCTTGCATACTTGTTGCTGGGTAGTATAGGTGAACCTGCAAACCTGTTTTGACACCATTATGGATTTAGTGAAATATATTTTGTTGCATTTATTTCATTTGATAGCTTTTTCCATCATTATCTATCTATCTATCTATGATAAATTACAACAATTACAATAGTTATTATTTATGACCCAAATTTTTTGAGCACAACCTCATTTTGATCTTTATGTAGTTGACAATCAACATCTTTAAAAATTCTTGCCTTCATTCATTCGTTCTCTCAGGTATGTGTTTTGTTGGCCTGTGTTACACTATTTGTGGGAGATGCTTTTAGCAGAGCTACATTAGTAACAGTGGCTGGTAACCATGTTAGACATGGTGATTCTTTGTGGTGGGAAAGGGAAATCCTGAGAGGGATGTTCTTAACTGTTCAGGAGGAGTACAATATTTATTTTGGAAGTTGTATCTGACATTGGCATACAGTAAAAAGATATCTCTTTTCTCAAGGGCAACAATGCACACGTACAATTTTTCTTCATTTAATGTATGAACATGCTTGTAACATTTGCCACTTATTGCCATTTTTTCCAACTGATTAATTTATAGCTTGGAGCCAATTTAAAAAACAAATCCAAACAAACTCTATGAATTTAGTTTTTTTATAAACAAAAGAAGGTTAATTATAAAGTGGATGTCCTTTAAGGCCAGAAATAATGTTTTAAATACATTGATGCTTGAAACGTTCAAGCACGTGAGGAAATGCAGTTGGAACTTTCTGATGTCCGGCGGTCAGCTAAGTTTTTCCACAGGGCTTTCTCGTGGGACAGCTGTACCACACACATCCCTTTCTAATGTTTCACTGAGTGCCAGGCAGTCTGATTGTTACTCAGGGAAGGACACACCTTATTTGTGACTCATTGTGTGTTTAGTAGTGTTATGCATCTGCCCTGTGGGAATGTGCTTCTCCTGATTTTACGTTGCCATGGTGTCCCGGTTGCTTTTCCTATGTTTTTTTGTTTTGTTTGTTTTTTCTATCTATCTATCTATCTATCTATCGTTCTATCGTTCTATTGTTCTATCGTTCTTTCGTATATTGTTTGTTGTTCTGTCTATCTTCCTATTTGCTTATCAGTCAAGTGATTATTCTATCATTCTGCTCTGTCCATCTATCTATAACTTTTTTTGTTTATCTTAACTACTTATCAAGATTGTTCTTTCTCTATATCTGTTGTTTATATTTATTTCACATCTGTCCATCTGACCATCTCTCTGTCATACTAGTGTCCTGTCAATATATATCTATCCATCCATCCACCCACCCACCCAGCCTAACACGTCACATATAAGTCCATTTTTGCGTATCTATACCACGAATTTGAGGTTTTTTTTATTTACTATATATGCATTTTTTATGTACTATATATGAATATATTGCATCTATCTATCTATCTATCTATCTATCTATCCGTCTGCCCGTCTGTCATTATATATTCCATCATTATTTCTCTCTCTCTCTAAGCTGGTCTGGATAAGGTCACTGACCCGGTCAGGTTTTTAATGGAGGTCGTTCTGGAAACTTTTGCTTTGTTCCCACTGCACAGGAATGCTTGTTTTCACCACTCTCTCTCCCCCCATTTCTTTGCTGCATCTCTCGCTTCCTCTCTTGCTGTCTCACTTTCTCTTTTCCCTCTTGAAATAGGGCACAGTTTTGTGGCAGTGACATTTGAAAGACTTCAAAGGCAATGCTCTGTGTGCGCTGTTGAGTTCATTTAAGTGTGCGAAGCCTGTCGGATTGTTTTTCAAGCATATCTATGAGATTAGTTCACTCACATTGAAAACCAGCATTGTCTTAAAGCGTGACAAGGCACGTGTTCGTGTGTACCTGCGTATGCATGTGCAGAAACCAGTGCGGCAATTATTCTTTGTACCCTGCAGGCAATATATCTGCCTGCCACTCCCTGTGCAAGGGCAGTCAGGGCAGGGTTTCTTCACTCTTTCCCTCTATTTCTCTCACTCTCTTTTCCTCTCCCCCTCGGGGAGGAGCTCTGACCTGTCATTCTCAAGTCTACACAGGTGAGGGTGCTGCTAAAGGAATGTTCGGAGAGCGAACGAGCAAAGGACAGAGGGAAAGGTGGAGCAACCTCGCTACCTCCCAAAGCCAGAGAAAGAAAGGAAGGGTGTTGTCTGTTACCCACCTGAACAGCTTGAGCAAGAGAGGAGGGACCAGACACGTTCACTCTTAAACACAAGTCGTATCTGGGGGGGATATTCAGTCGATTTTGCACAGCACCAAGAAGAGTAGGAAGGGAACTTTTTCCTGCAAGCACAAGAAGTTTCCCTGTTGTTTGGATTTGTGAAGCCGCAGGTGGAAAACAGGTTCTTTTCCCTCTTCTGTTAATCATTGGACACAAGGGAGAGAATTAAGGATTTTCTTTTAGAGAACTTTGCTGTTTCTGGTTGGACTCTGGGATTTGGATTGGGAAACAACAAACTAAGAGGTTTGCGAGATCAACACTCTTTTTGTAAAGCCTCACAGTCATGCATGCATTTTGTAAGGCTCTTTTTATCTCTGTACTTCCCCTTTCCTCTTTACTTGCTTGTCTCTTTTTTGTTTGTTGTGTTTTTGAGCTGATGTTTGTGGCTGGCAAACTGAATAGAATTCTTTGAATCAGTTTTGTCTTTAAAGGTGACCCGCTACTGTTCAGCTGTTACTGTTTTTCATCTTCTAAAATGTGTTCAGTAAATCTTTATGAATATATGAGAGTCTTTGGCTGTTGGTTGTTTTTGCTTTTTGCAAAAGAGAGTGTGAAGCTTTGAAGCACCACGCTTTTTCATTTAAATGTTGTTCAATGTTGTTATGCATTTGTGACCCCCTCTATTCACATTGTGTCTGGTTCGTTCTGGATGTATTGTGACTATTAGGATTGTTGCCAAGTAAAATTGCTCTTATAAAGTTGTTAAAAAGATGCAGAAAGGTGAAATGTGAAGAAATGACAACTTGTATGTCTTACATGCTTAAAATGTAAAATACACAAAATGTCTATAAAGGCTATGTTGTGTTTGTATCAGGTACGTCTGGGTTAATGTTGTTTTTCTCTGTGTTTGACTAAACATAATTCATATGCCCAGGTTAGCACAGGCCAGATCAGGTTCACAATATCATGCTAAGGTCTGTTCAGGTCTCAGGCACAGTGATTTTTATATGATTGAGTTTTCTTGCATCCTGGAGTGAAATTCCAGTGAAGCTGGTCAAAATATGAACTGGAGCAGTTATATATGAATTTAAAGTTGATGGATGTGCCATCACTATGTTTAGAGCATCCTGTTTTGGCAGCGGTGGTGTTGTTGTTTAGTATATTTTGGGGGTTAAGCTTTAAGGATATTATTTGTAATGCTTTTAGTTTAGTATACATATAAAAAAATACTTGCATGTGATTTCCATAGTTGGTATTTTTTGTGATTCAAACTTTATAAACAACAACCCCAAAATATACACTGAATGTGTCCTGTTTCTAATGACCAAATACTGATATGGAATTTAATGTATTGTATTTAATTACAAAACAATTATCAAAAGTTTGAAATATAATTCAATTCAGTTACAAAAATCTGAAATGCACAAATGGCTAATACGTAAAAACTTTCCATTTTCTTTCTCTTCACCGTGTCCATCTGTAGAGGATATGAGAGGAATTCCTGAGGAATCACTGTTTCTTCTCTTTACTGTCAGAGTTCAGATTTATGGGGGGTGAAATGGGCTCAGCTTTCATTTGATGTTTTCAGGGAGAAAAGGAGAGAGTGAAAAGCGAGAGAAAGTGATATCAGGCAGGTGGATCAGATTTCTGCTTCTGTTTTGGGGATTTAAGCGTCAATTTAACAGCTGAGGTGCATGTTATTCTGCTGTAGATTAGATATGGACTGTAGTCTCTAAAAGTCTCTAAAAGCAGAACGGACACATACAGATAAAGGATGTAGATTTCAAGTAAATGTCCACTGCAGTGTGTCTGATCATTATGAGGTTTTTGCTGGAAGTTTTATGGTGTTTACCAAGGCATATCTTACATGCCTTGAATTACTAAGAGGTTATGATTGGTTATGTGTATCTCTGTAAGTGTGCATGTGAAGCTGTGTGACATCTGTTCACCGTGTTTAACTTTATGTAAAATGTGTGATCTCACTGTTGTTGTATTTACGTTTCAGACTGAAATGGGAGGATGGGTGCTGCGTCTCGCTGTAGGGATCTACGTTCTCTTGCTCGCTGTGACAGCCAGCCATGCTAATGAGGGTGGGAACATCAAATCACAATCCCCTTAAACCTCAAATTTCAATTACAAACACTTTTACTTAGGAAGCAATGCCAAGTCAGTTAACTATATTTGGTAATGACAACCAAAATATTTGATGACATTTGGATGTTTTATTCACTAATACGGTGAAGTACATGTATATTAAGTGAAGTACTATAATATGTATATTTGTGTGTGTGTGTGTGTGTGTGTATAAGTAATATATCAAGTATTTTTTATTTGCTTTTCAAGCAAAAGAGGTTTATTAGGTTGTTTGAGTGATAATAGACCATAGATATGTTTTTTGTTAAAAGAGTTAAAAGTTATTGCAAAAATTTTAGTTTGGAGGAAGCCTCCAATTTTGTATTTAATGCATTGAAATTCAAAGGTTTCCCAAATATATAATGCTTATATAGACTATGCTTTTTGTATTATATAGAGAACCACTGTACCGCTGCCAGGGCAAAAACCTGCTCAGAGTGTATCCGGATTGGCACAGGATGTGCTTACTGCCCCGATGAGGTAAAACTTACTGATCTTTATGCTGAAGAATGAATTGATGTTGTATATTGGACTTAACAGGTTTTCATAACTAGTCCATATGACGTATTGATCCATAGAAAAAAGTGATCCAGCGATGATTCTTTTTTTTTTGTTTTGTTTTTATTGTCACTTTTGAGCAATTTTATGTACAAATCTTGCTAAACTTTTCACCAGTACCGTATTTTATTTTAAACCATTATTTTAGCCCCCTGTATTTTAGCTCCCACCGTAAATTACATTTTTGTATGGAAATGTATGGCCACATGTATGACCACAGCTATGTCATTGTGTTTTTTTGTATCTGTTATTTCTCTTTAGCTCTTCAATTATGAGCGCTGTGACCTGAAGGAAAACTTAGAGGCCCGTAAATGTAGTAGTGGTCGTATTGTAACGGTTCAGAGCAGTGGGAAAATTGAAGAGGTTTGTTTTATCAGAATGCTGTCCCTTGCTTTGGTTACTTGTCCATATCATGGAATCATGTGTGTTTATGCGTTCATGTGTTTTTATGTGTTTTTCAGAATGTGCAAATCAATAAGGCACTGAACTACTCACAGGTGGCTCCTCAGTTAATGAGGATGACGCTTCTCCCCGGCGAGGAGAAGGAGGTGGAGATGGAGGTGTTCGAACCAGCCCGTGGCCCTCTGGACCTCTACATCCTCATGGACTTCTCCAACTCTATGTCTGATGATCTGGACAACCTGAAGAGGATGGGAGACCAGCTGGGTGAGTAAGGAGGGTGGTGTAGCATAGTGGTTAGAACTGGGCTGAAAACCACTGGGCTGGGTGATATATGATGATTTGCTGTGTAAACCTAAGCACAATTGTTAATTTTCCAATGAACTACAGTAGTAAACATGGTGTTGGAGTTGGTATTTTTAGATGCGACTCAATTTAAACTGGAACTCTGACTCAACAGTTTGTTTTCATCTGAACATATATGTATACTTATGTATAGACAATATAAAATAATTATTTAAAATATTATACCAAAAACCTAAACAATTTTTAGCTTTATCACCCAGCCTAGTTCAACCAGTGCAAGGGGTGATGCAACCATCATAACTGACAAGTGTCTGCCAAACAAATAATGAAAAATGAAGACCGTTAGAATTGTTTATGTATTGCTTATTCCCACATGATAAGATCCATTTTAAGTTATGTCTCAAGTATCATGTTACGCTGCAACATTCAAGGATGTGTTCTAGCTATTTTTACATTGGCTGTTGTCACGTCTCATTGTTTTTCATCTTAATCCAAGTGTTGTGTTATTTAGATGGTGGGTCAAGTTAGTTTGTATATACGTATTTCGAGTCCCTCTCTGAATCTATTGGGCTGTTTTTTAACATAATTTATGAAATTATACCCCTTGGGCAAACTAGGGTTGGGTACAAAATTGTTT
>JAUMHI010000046.1:3947822-4011300 GCA_032359435.1 Enteromius unitaeniatus
ATCTATTGGGCTGTTTTTTAACATAATTTATGAAATTATACCCCTTGGGCAAACTAGGGTTGGGTACAAAATTGTTTGTTTTGCAATATTTCAATATTCATTCATTGTCTGGTTTCAATCCATGCAGCTCAGCTTGTTGGCCAACTCTCTGATGATTACACCATTGGATTTGGCAAGTTTGTAGACAAAGTCACCGAGCCTCAGACGGACATGAGGCCAGCCAAGTAAGAATAATCTACCGTTATACAGTTTGACTTTGTCTGCACATGCTCCTTATATATGTGTTTCCTCTTACAGATTAGCAGAGCCTTGGGCCAACAGTGACCCTCCGTTTTCATTCCGTAATGTCATTAGTCTCACCAGCAACATAAACACCTTTAGAAAGAAGCTCCAGCGAGAGCGCATATCTGGCAACCTGGACGCCCCAGAAGGCGGTTTTGATGCCATCTTACAGACTGCTGTCTGCCAGGTCTTGAGAGTCTATTTTTAAGAAGTTAATTTGGTAGACAGAAGTGAAAAATGCTTGACAGTTACAGTACTGTACAGTACGGTAACTTACTTCTTACTGCTACTCTATAACTTGTTTACCATTTTCACAGCAACAAATTGGCTGGAGGAAAGACAGCACTCACCTGTTGGTATTTTCCACCGAATCTGCATTTCATTATGAGGCAGACGGTGCCAATGTGCTTGCGGGCATCCTGGATCGTAATGATGAGCAATGCCACCTGACTACAGATGGAAATTACACACATGATATTCGTCAAGACTACCCATCTATACCTACCCTAGTGCGACTTCTGGTGAAACATAACATCATTCCAATTTTTGCAGTTACTAACCACTCCTACTCTTACTATGAGGTTTGTATGCCTTTAAAAACTTATTTTAATTGGCTCAGTGACATACGTGCATTTTGTATTCATTTTCAGAGTCCACAATATAAATAAAAAAAATACGGGATATAAACCTCCTTGTAATGTTATGGTTTAATTTGTGTGTAGAAACTTTCTGAATACTTCCCTATTGCTGAGCTGGGACAGCTGCAAGAAGATTCCTCTAACATCTTGAACATTTTAGAAAAAGCTTTTCAGGTAAATTTATTTTCACTCCGAATACATTGCTTAGATTTTTTTTTCATATAGGATCTAACTCTTTTTTTTTTTGACCATCATTTCATTTTCTTTTCTTTCTTTTTTTTTTTTTTTTTTTTAAGAGTATTCGCTCCAAGATCAGTATCCGTGCTGAAGACAGACCAAAAGCGGTGGAAGCCAAGATACTCTCTCAGTCCGGCACTTTTTCTGAGTTTGGCAATTTTAAAATCAATCCAGGTGAAACTGTGAGTGCCTTTGACTTCTTTTAAATAGTGAACTTCAAATGTAGTTTCTGATACACTTGCCTTCTTTTCAGAATGAAGAAAAATAATGAAGGAAAAGCTAAATTATCTCATTTGAATTAAAAAAGTAAAATCATTTATTTATTTGCAATGCTTTTTTATTTTTACAAGCATATTTTAATTGTTTCTGTTTTAAAAATGTCTTTATTAGTATTTATTGAAATATTTAATTTGCTACAAATCTTACAGAAAACAAACTGCATGCTAGTTACCATTCCACAATAGCTGCATGCACTGCAAGTTCCTAAGCGCAATTTATGCTTTAAAATGTAAAAACCTTGTTATAAATATGCTGATTTAAGTTTTCTCTCGCTAAAGGGTAAATTTAAGGTCCGTCTGAAGGCACTTAATCGGGTGGGAGAGCAGAATGTGTGTAATGCCAACCAGGCAGACCGGGCAGGAACCTTAAGAGTCAAACCAACCACCTTCAGCTCTGCATTCAGAATCAATGCTGAAGTTCTCTGTCATACGTGTGACTGTGAAAAGGTGAGGCCTGCACCCTCTTCATAGCCCTTCTCCTGTTCTGTGTGTTCGCTTAAAATCTTACACTTCTGTTTCTGCTTTAACATCAGACCCCAGTTAAAAATGCAGTGCGCTGTAACAGCCATGGAGATCTTGTCTGTGGGAAATGCCAGTGTTATGATGGATGGTAGTATTCATTTTTATGGCTTTTGGCATCTTTGGTTTGTGACCATTATATTGCAGTCCTTAACCCTGCTTCTTGTCTATGCCCTCCCTCTCATAGGCTAGGCCCTTTCTGTAACTGTTCAGCAGGGGCCTCCACGGACTCTGCCATGTGCATTGAACCTGGATCGACCGAGCCTTGTTCAGGCAGAGGAGACTGCATGTGTGGGACCTGTGTGTGCTATAACCCAAATCAGTTTGAAGGGCCCTTCTGCCAGTTTGACAAATCTCAGTGCAAGAGATTTGGTGGATTTCTCTGTAATGGTTAGTAAAAAGGTTTTTCGATTTTATTATATTTCAAAATTAGTTTAAGAGATGAAAGAAATGACAGGCAATACAGTCAATTGATAATGCTGGTTAGTTGCAGACATGATTTGAGGTGTTGTCGTAGTTAAGTTTCCAGGTTTATGACTTTTTATCCTTGTTTGTAACAACAGAACGTGGAAGCTGCAGTATGGGCAGATGTGTTTGTGCACCGGGATGGACGGGAGATGCCTGTGAATGTCCCATCAGCAATGCATCATGTCTTGACAGCAAAGGGGTAATGTTAACAAAAATATAAAGTCACTCTGCAAACACGCTATTTTTCAAAAATGTAGGGACATTAAGATTTTTTATAGAAAGTAATACTTTTATTAACAATTGACGCATTCAATTTAAAGGACTGCTAAAAATTGCCTTTGGCATTACAGGAATAAACTGTATTTTAAAAATGCATAGTAATTTTAAATTGTATTAGTATTTCACAATATTACTATTTTTCATTAAATAAATGCAGCCTTGGAGAGCATAAGAGATTCTTTAAAAAAATTAAACTCATATTAACATCAAACTGTATGGTCAACTAAAAATTCAACGCTGACAATAATGGTTTTCCATTGAATTTTGAGTGATTTGACATCAGTGTTCACAATATGTTTTCTCGAAAACATAGCATAGTTGAGGCAAACCCATTTGTCACAGAACGTTTGACAGAGTAAGACAGACTCATAACTGACAAGTGTCTAGGTAAAACACAGTTCTGTGTATAATAAAAGTCTTCTCTTTTGTAGGGCATCTGTAATGGCCGTGGTGTATGTAAATGTGGTCGTTGTGAATGTGAACACTCTGGGCTTCCACTGAGCCCCTCTTGTGAAGCAAACTTCCAGGTACAACTGTGATGTGCGTGTGTGTGTGTGTGTGTGTATGTCCATTAGTCTGTATTCCCTGTTAATTACTTATGTACTTACACCAACTCCAACCGTCTTTCATAATGCAGCAACAACTGGGCATGTGTGAAGCCAAGAGGAGCTGTGTTCAGTGCCAGGGCTGGAACACTGGCGAGAGAAAAGGACCCAAATGTGATGAATGTTCCTTTAAAATCATCAAGGTGGAAGAGCTCGAAGAAGGTACAGCATCAGATCTTAGTTTTATATTAAAATACATAGCTATATTCATGGAGTTGTTTATGGATGGATGAAACAATGAATTGATTTACTTGCGTCCACAGATAAAAACGTAATAGAGACGTGCAGTTTCCGTGACGAAGATGACGACTGCACATATCACTACACTGTGAATTATCCATTAAACATCACAGACAATGAACACCACGTCTTAGTAAAGAAAAAGAAAGGTGAGATACGCACAGTTATTAACTGTACTTTTTATATTTTAAAAAGTTAAATATTTATACAGCATTTGGGTGGACCTATAAGTTAATTTAAAATTATTTCTCATATAAATATGTATTATTTCATATGAAATATGAAACTCTTGAACAAGAGTGCGGTGAGTAGTGCATTTCAGGGTTAAGCTAACCAATTGTTTCTGATTATCAGACTGTCCACCTGGAGGTTTCCTGTGGTTGATTCCTCTCATTATGTTTCTGATGCTATTACTTGGTTTGCTTTTGCTCTGCTGCTGGAAATACTGCGCCTGTTGCCAGGTAGATATACACTTTTATTTATTTATTTTTTTATACTTTTTCCAAATCATTTCCAGTGTCAGGTTCTGCACAAAAAAATCAAAAATACAGCCAATCCAAACATGTTTGAGGTACATTATACAGCTAAGTGGAACAAAACTATCAAGATTTAATTGGAGACGATGAAATATGATTAAAAAAAGTAAAATGTCTTGTTGCTTGTGACATTATCTATATACACACCAAATATGTTCTAAATGGCTTTGATTCTGTTGTGTTATACGACATCTTTTATTTCTTTGAAACCTTGCTGCTTAAGACTTGTTTTGTGCAACTGGTTAAGATGTGCTTTAGGAATTATTAATGTTTGCTGTCTGTCCCCAACAGGCATGCCTTGCTCTTCTCCCATGCTGTGGCAGAGGTAATCATCTTTTTCTCTGTTACACTTCAGATACACTATACAGAGTTCAGCAGAAACTGATTTACTTTGGTTTTTAATGTGGTTTGGGATTTGCAGGACGTACGGTGGGATTCAAAGAAGATCATTACATGCTACGCCAGTCTTTGTTGACCTCTGATCATTTGGACACCCCAATGGTGCGCACCGGCCCACCCAAAAGCACAGACATTGTTCGCTGGAAAGTAACAGACAATGTTCATCGAGGACCAAACCACCCACAGAACCAAATCAAACCCAACCCCAAAGAGACCAGTGAGTCTAAAGTTACAGTTCATCCCAGAATCTAAATTCTTGTCGTTCCAAACCTGTGACTTACTTTCTATTGTGGAACAAAGGAAAAAAGATGTTTCGAAAAATGTTTCTGTACACGTCAATGGAGTCCAAAACATCCACAGATGAAAGAAAATCATACATGTTTAGAACAACATAAATGGATAGTAAATGTTAGCAGAATTGTAACTTTTGGATGAATTTCCCCTTATTTGGTAACATGTTTTTTAACCATACATTTTTTCATGCTTGTATTCATATTCTTTCATCTCTGTATTTTTCTTTATAGTCCAGTACCCTGTCTCTCTTCGTCTGAACCGGCAGTACTCAGAAACTTTATCCAACCCTGAGGCCCGGGACACAGACATGCTCAGGCGAGAAGTAGAGGACAACGTAAGTGCTTATAAATGTGTGATGCTCCCCCACCCCGCAACTTCTTCCACATGAACCGTCATGCCTCACTGCTAATGACGCTTTGTTTTTCAAAAACAGCTCAATGATGTGTTCCTGCAGATCCCTGGTGCACAGAGAGTGCAAAAAACTCGATTCAGGTGAGAAGTGACTCATTAAAATTGGTGTGGTTGTGCCTTGTTTGCAATTTTTTTTCCTGTAGTATTGAATGAGTCTTACATTAACATGTCTGAATGTACTGTTCTATTCTTTTTCTTTTCCCTCAGGACACAAAGAAATTCTGGAAAGAGGTACAGTAGCTGCAGTTAAGCTAGAATTGACAAAATACTTAAATCTGAGTTCATTAATTAGAGTAAATCTCACAAAACCTTGGTAACACTTTAGAATAGGTAACACTTGTTAACTATTAACTATGACTTTTCATTCAATAAATTCTTATTGTTGCTGCTTATTAATAATTAGTTAGGTAGTTGTTAAGTTTAGGTATTGGGTTGGATTGGGGATGTAGAATAAGCTCAAGTACAATACGGTATTAAAATGTGCTTAATTGGCACTAATAAATGGCTAATACTATAGTAATATGCATGCTAATATGCAACTAATAGGTGTTACCATAAAATAAAGACTAAAGAATACTAAAATGATTTCTGAAGGATCATGTGACATTGAAGACTGCAGCAATGGCTGCTGAAAATTCAGCTTCACCATCACAGGAATAAATAACAATTTAAAATATATATATAAAAAAAATTATTTGTAATAATATTTAGCAATTTTGCTGGTTTACTGTATTATATCAAATAAATGCAGCATTCAGGTGAAATATGAACTGAATATTTTATTTACTGATTTGAACATGGACTACAAATCTTGAAGAGAAACAATAATAATTCTTATTTGCATCCACAGACAGAACAACACAATTGTAGACACGGTTTTATCTGCCCCTCGTGCCAGTTACCCAGATATTGTAAAACTGACAGATAAACAGGTTCAGGCTGGAAACTTCCGGGATCTGAAAGTGGTTCCAGGCTACTACACTGTAGCTACAGACAGAGGTACAGACACCCTGCACAACCCACCTGTTCTAACGTTTTAGGTTTGTTATGTAGGTTTAATGTTTATTCATTCATGTTCTTGTCTGTCTTGTAGAAGCGGCAGGGGCTGTGGAGTTTCAGGAGGGTGTGGAGTCAGTGGATGTCCGGGTTCCCCTCTTTATCAAAGATGAGGATGATGAAAAGAAAGAGCTGCTTGTTCAAGCCGTTGACGTTCCAGTAGGAATTGCAAAGATCGGCAAAGATCATGTCAACATCACTGTGATTAAGGAACATGGTAAGAAGGGTTCTGGAAGACAAATCTGACCAAAACTTGTTTACAGAGAATGTGTTTTCTTTTACTACATTGGCTTTTTTTCAGCCAATTTAGTGAGTAATATTCTTAAAATGAGCCATTTTCTGATATTATTGTTTTAATATTGGGTATTAATTGGCAAAATTAATATTAATTTATCCACATATAGCTAGGAGCATCTTCACCTTCCTGCAGCCGTCATACACCTACAGCCGTCAGGATGGTGTGGCCAACATCCCGATCAGTCGTGAGATCATAGAAGATGGACGGACTCAGGTCACATACTGCACCCGTGACCTCACTGGCAAAGACAAGAAGGTAAAATACACTTTACAACTTGGGTTGCACTAAAGGTCCTGTATTTCCACCCCTAATATGCAGGGAAAAGGAAATCCTAAAGTCATTCTTATTTGTTTAATGGTGTGTTTATTGTTCTCTTCTCTTTGAAGGACTATATCTCAGTTGATGGAGACTTGAGTTATGCACCAGGCGAAACGCAGAAGACAGTCCCGGTGAAACTCTTGGAGCTCGGGGAGGGAGATGGACTGCTGGAGGACAAACAGGTCAAACAGTTTGTGATGGATCTAAGTAACCCACGGCAAGGCGCTAAACTGGGCCGTTACCCACGCACCACTATCACCATTGCAGATAAACCAGGTATATACCAGGGTTACCGATTTAAAAGCGCCATTTGTTGTTATTCCTTAACCTAAATTTTAATTGTCTCATATTTGCTCATAGAACCCAGTGTCGTAATGTTTAAGAAGAGTACTCAAACTTACAATACATCAGATCCGCTTTACTCCATCCCGGTGGTACGCACTCGAAACCAGGAGGGTCCAGCCACTGTGTCCTGGCGCACAAACAAAGCCTCACGCTTTGACCTCTCCAGTCCTCTCAAATTTGCTCCTGGCGAGACAGAAAAGAACATTGTCATTGATCCTCGTTCATATCCAAATCCCATCAAACCTGAGACCTTCCAACTAGAACTGTTTGACCCAAGCAACAATGCAATCATTGGAGAGAGGAAAACCTCAGTGGTGAACGTCATCGATGGTAGGGGTGAGAAAACAAGCAGTTTTGGGGTTCCTTGTTTGCAACCAACTGTAAACGCAAGATGATTTATTGTTTTTGCATTATTTCATGGGAAAAATGGACTGGCTTAAGTGTAACTAAATATTTGCATTATGTCATTTCAGGGGATGGGAAAATTATTACCCAGAAGATGGAACCTGTTCTGTCAGCCACATCTCCTGGAGGACGCCTCTACGCACCGTCCAACATCAAAGCTGTTGCTTCCGGCCCTAAAAACATCCGTCTGAACTGGAATCCAAGTACAAATGCCAGTGGTTACAAGGTAGGTCAAATAAGATGATAATCTGATATAACACATTATTTTTTGTGTAAATCCCACAAAACGTCTCATGAGGGAATATGTCCAGTTAGGCAACAGTGATTATTCAAAACATCTGTTTCTGACCAATAATCCTCTTACTGATTAGTTAGAGAGGTGAAAATCAGATTTAACTAATATGAGATGGTGTTTACTTAAAGTTTTAGTTGCAAGTACAAGGAATGTGACAGAAGAACATTTAGGCTTTATAAGTCACAGTGTGATTTTATTTGTAGATTTTTTTTTATAGTGTATTAAATAAATTGAGTTATGCACATTGAATAAAATATATAAAACAATGATTCATATACAGTATAAATATATAGAAATGAAAAAGTGAAGTATACATCTTTTTAATGCCCTTGCTGAATTATAATTATTAAAATAATTAATTTAAAATAACTGACGCCAACATTTTGAACAGAAGTGTTTTACAAGTATAGATCTTGTGTTGTTTTTAGTCCCGGCCCATTTCTGCTTGGAAAGTTTTAAAGTTGTATTTAATGATATTAATATTTCAATAAACAGTAGTTTATGTAAGGAAGCTGTTAGGAATGCTGTTATATATGTCATTTGACCTGTGGTCTGCTGGTTTTGTAGGTGAAGTACTGGATTTATGGAGACCCTGAGGCTGATGCTCAGGTGCTGGATGTGAAGACTCCTCAAGCTGAGCTGACTAATCTCTACCCATACTGCGACTATGAGATGCGTGTATGTGGCTACAATGCACTCGGAGATGGCAACTACAGCGATGTCATCCCATGCCAGACTCTAGAGGATGGTAAGTCAGTCTCTGAACTTTGTGTTTGTTCTTTAGAATTGTATTTTTTTTTTTTTTAAGAAGCAAGCATGTCATGCCTTTCTTACTTGGCTTTTTCTAGCATAGCCGTTGATGCTTTTTTGAAGTTTCTATCTCACAAACATGGCCATGTGCATTATTTTACACCTCTAGTACCTGGTGAACCTGGTCGCCTGGCTTTCAACGTCATCAGCCCCACTGTCACTCAGGTGAGCTGGGCGGAGCCAGCAGAGACGAACGGTGTCATCACTTCATATGAGGTTATCTACACACCCATCGATGAGGGCAAGAGTACGAGTCCCAAAATACTATTTATATAATCTGTGTGTCAGTAGTGTAATGTTTAGTGCTCTTCTAAATGCACATATTTCTTTCTCTGTTTAGAGCCTATAGGACCTTCCAAGAAGGTGATGATCGACAACCCCAAAAAGCGCATGCTGCTAATCGAGAACCTACAGCCTTCTCAGACCTACTGTTACAAAGTGCGTGCTCGCAATAAGGTGGGCTGGGGCCCATACAGAGACGCCACAATCAACCTGGCTTCACAACCTACCAGACCCATGTCAAGTAAGCATCTGGGATGGATTTGAAGCGAGCAATTGTGTAACCAACTATTGTACTGACTGTGAATTGATTGTTATTTGTTCTGGTTTATATAACTCCCACAGTTCCCATCATTCCCGACATTCCCATTGTGGATGCAGAAGCTGGCGAAGAATATGACAGCTATCTGATGTACAGTAATGAAGTACTGAGATCCCCAACGAGTAGCCAGAGGCCTAGCGTCACAGATCTGACTGAAGGTGGGTATCTTTTGTGATGTGGTGCACTGTTGCAGCACATTGAAGTCAATGTACACCACTGTTCAAAAGTTTGGAGTCAGTAAGAAATAAATTAATATTTTAAACAAGCAGGGATCAATTCAATTGTTCAAAAGCGACAGTAAAGGATTGGATAATATTACAAAATATTAGAAGTTATTTAAAGCATATGAAAGTTATTTAAAATAATATTTTACTGTTATTTATAATATTTCACTTTATTCTGTTTTATAAAGACTTTATTTAAAAATATAAAAATCTTGCTGGACCCAAACTTGAACAGTAGTAGTGTTTTCTGCACATCCTACAATGACCAGGATAAATTTCAACCAGCATGGGTAAACTGGTTGGCCATGCAACTCTTGGTAAAGGGGGCGTTTTCACCAGGCATAGTAGGGAAAGACTTATGTTTCTCGAAACATATCAATGCTTGTCTGTATTGCATGCCTGAACATGATGTTTCAAGCATTCAAAGGCTTTTTGGTGCTATGTTGACCTGTGGAAACTACTGGTCAATAGCAGTCAGATGGCCATGGTCTGCCTTCATCTATGGCGTAACAGGATGATGTCTTTACATCATTCGTATGCAGCTCCTGTTAAAAAATGAAAAGGCTTTTTATTAGTCCCCTGAAGACCCCAAAACCACGTGCCTTTGCCATGGAACAATGTCGGTTTCTTTCTTTGTGGCTTTGTAAAACTGGGTGATTGGGCTCTTTATGGAAGTTAAACTTATTGTTTGTGCAGCGTTCAGGAATGTAAACTTTTGGCTCTTTTGGCTCTCGTTTGGCAAGAATGATCAGACTGTTTCCTCGGCATTGCTAAACATCGCTAGCATCATGGATGGGCTCAGAAGACATCAGCTTCCCACCTTTTCTTCTTTCCTTCTTTGCCTAATTGTAGTTATTAAAAGAACAGTTCTCCCAAATATAAAAATTCTGTCAAAATTTACAGAAGGAGATTTGTATCTTTTCCATAGGAATCACAGCAATTGGGGTAGGATTCTTAAAAGAATTGCATAAAACATCATGATTATGGTCTGTGTTGGATATAAATATACCTTTAACAAATAAACTTGAAATTAGCTTTGTAGCCCCAATACTTTGCCTTTTTCAAAGTATTGCTTACATCTCCTTTTTTATTCAAGAAAGTCAGGGGTTTTAAAAAAGGGTAATTAATGACAGAATTTTTCCATTTTGGGTGAATTAAGTTAAGCATGGACAGCACACACATCCCTTGCCTTGCCTTGCTTCCCCACATGATTACCGAAGGCTTACGCTGGAAGCATGTCCAGCTAGTCGGTTCGGACCTGGATCTCCGTAAAGTGTCCTGGAAACTGCCTGCTGACATCATCCCCCACCGCCTGAGCCCAGCCACAGATGCCATCGATAATCATGCACAGACCCTGCCACAAGGTGAAGACCTGTCCCTGGCCGACAGTATGCCCTCTACACCCAACGTCAACCCAAAGCTGTGCTAGCAAAATCACTTGAGTGCTAATTAGCATCAAGAGTATCAGAGTGCTAATTGGCATCTTTATGTAGACTGCTAATTCCATTGCTACCCCAAAAAATAGAGTTTCTTCGGCTGAATTGAGAGGCTTTCTGCAGTTTGGGTCTGTTGTGGTGATTCCCTCTTCTGGGGTGCAGTACAAAACCCTTTTCTGGAGCCCTAACTTAACGTAAATTCTAATGTGCTAATGTTGCTGTGCTAATTTGGGATATGGTCTTCTCTCCTTTGTGTTCTTACAGATCAGTTTGTAAATGGAAAGTGGGATCAGAATTTCCTGTTCCCAGGAGGAAACGGTTCCCTTTCCCGCAACGTCAGCTCCTCCTCATCCACATACAGCCAATCAACACCCCGACACGGTGTGACCAATCACAGCACCACCACAACGTACATTTCCGGCAAAGGTATCAAAGAAAAATGCAGTTGATTTAAATATATATATATTTTTTTTCAGTATTTAGTCGTCCTCATTTCATTTCAAACCTGCATTTTTTTCTTTTGTGGAACATAATACAAAATGGCTTACTATATAATGTACCTAGAATGATTCATGAATGTCAGGCTCTAAATATACACCATAAAACTAAAAATGAAAGTAGTCTACGTGCACTTCATAATGGGTTATATTTCAAGTATATAAAAAACAGAAATGAATACTTTTATTTAGCAAGAATGTATTAAATTGATTAAAATGAAATAAAACTGAAAAAATATATTTTAAAATTTAAAAAGTAATTATTTCTACTATTTAAAAAGTTAGAGATCTTGCACTTAAACTTGAACTAAAATATATAAAAAAAGAATGCATTTGTTTTAAATCTAAAACAATTTCACAATATTACTGTTTTATTGTATTGCCTGGATGTCAGAGATGTATTTAAAAGTATTTAAAATAATTACATAATAAAAGATAATCTAAAGTAAAAAGTGTTGTTTACACATAGCAAGTGCATGCCTTCAGAAGAATATCGGAAAATAGTGTCATTTGGATCACTTTTTATAACAGTTTTACAGCACTTTTTTAAATTGAAATTGAAATGGACAATGAAAAAACATGATTTTTGAAAATAGCTAGCTGTTTTTTCAAATAAACACTTTATATATATGTGTGTATAAATATACACAGTACACACACATATATGTAAACAAACTTTTATTAATTGCTATTATTCAATTTGACAGCATTAGTATATATGCTTCAAAAACAACATTTTTAATCAATTGTCTTCATAGTTCATTAACCAAACATTGCTTTTCGTTATGATCAGGAGGCTCCACGACACACAGATATGATCTTAGGGACGGTGGACTTCTCAAAGAGGAAGTGATCCTGAGGAAGCGCTCTGAGAACAGGCATTACACGGACGGTGATGGTGTGAGGGATTCTATCGTCATGGGAAACCTGTCTGGTGGATTTTTGGACAGCTTAGGTAAATTAAGCCTGGTAGATCAGCGTGCTTAAAGCCAGTGAAATTTGATACAATGCCTCGCAAGGTGCAGCTTTTGGCAAGAATCCTTGGCTCACTCTCGCTTCAATCCTGCTCTTCTTTTTCTCCCCCTTATACCATTTGTCTTCTCTACACTTTTTTTCTCCCGCTGTTTTCTCGTCATGCGACGGCTCCCTGCCAACCCTTTCCCGCCACACCCCGCCGTACCCCACCCTGCCGTGGCTTGGCTGTCTCTCAGGGGTCTCTAGCTTCAGCCAGAGTACAACTACCAACTACAGTTTGAGCTCCAGAGCTCGTACTCAGTCTGAAGATATCAGCGATGCATTGCAGAACCTGGATAGTGTTCTTCAGGGTGAGTGAACCTGGAAACAACCAGCAGTGTGTCAGGAGAGAGTACTTTGAAAATGTAACTTCCTTCATAGTGTAAAGTAATTAAACACAGATCTTTTAATTAAATGCAGATCTTTTAGGAGGTGTACTATATATGTAAATAAAATAAAATAATTTATTTAGGCACCAAATATTTCAGAGAGCTTAATCATAATTATATTAAAAAGGTGCATTTATAATAAAATGTATTTAATATATACATTGCTCAAAAAAATAAAGGGGACACTTAAACAACACAATGTACTCCAACTTTATTGACACCCCCAATAAAGGAGTGGTTCTGCAGGTGGTGACCACAGACCACTTCTCAGCTCCTATGCTTTCTGGTTGCTGTTTTGGTCACTTTTGAATTCTGGTGGTGCTTTCACTCTAGTGGTAGCATGAGACGGAGTCTACAGCCCAAATTGTGGAGTCTACAAATGTGCATGTGTCTGCTCAAAAGGTCAGAAACAGACTCCATGAGGGTGGTATGAGGGCTCAATGTCCACAGGTGCTTACAGCCCAACACCGTGCAGGACGTTTGGCATTTGCCAGAGAACACCAAGATTGGCAAATTCTCCACTGGCGCCCTGAGCTCTTCACAGATGAAAGCAGCTTGGAGACGCCATGGAGAATGTTCTGCTGCCTGCATTCAGATCTAGGATGTGTTATTTTAGTGTTCCCTTTATTTTTTGAGCAGTGTATTATTACTGCAGTTCAGGGAACCAAATAAATCAGTGAATAATATTAAAAAAGAAAAAAATATCCTGCATTGTATGAGAGCACATCTGTCTATTTTATTAGATCACATGGCAAGAGATCAAACAACTGAATTCCAAACAGTTGTGAGAGTTGTTACTGGAAACCTCTGTTTGATTTTTTTGAGAAGGAGCTGAGCTACTGTCATACTACTGAAAAGTTTAGTTAAGATTAAAACATCTCTGCTTTTACTTACAGACTGACACACCTCAGCCAATTCCCTGCTGTTTCCCCGTGCTGAACCAATAAAACAATTTGTGGCTACAAAATTAAATATGTCTGTTCTGCGGTTTGACATTTCACTGTCTGCACTGCTCATGCCCTCAGACTCTCGCTTCAACCCGGGTGTTCCTGAGACTCCTAGCAGACTGGTCTTCTCTGCCCTGGGGCCCACAGCCCTAAAAGTGAGCTGGCAGGAGCCCCACTGTGAGAGCGATGTACTGGGTTACTGTGTCCTGTACCAGCTACTCAATGGAGGTAATCCATCTCTTCTCAGTTAAAGTTTTCATACCTTCATTGTCACATATTGATTAATATATATCAATACACATATGAAAGAATATTTTATTATATCAAATTATAATATAATTATATGTGTTTGAAAGAATATGAATATATTGGTATATTATATATTAAGTATATATATATATATATATATATATATATATATATGACAGTTGAATGACAATTGAAATACATTTCTAATAAAATTATATATTAGAAAATTTATCAAATAAATTGATTTTAATTTTCACATTCATGATATATTATTTCACAACATTTAATTATGATGTTATGATGAATTATGATAATTTTTTTTATTATTTTTTATTTTTATTGGCATATTTTATATATATATATATTTATATAAAAAACCTTTAGATAGGCTGTGCAGAAAATATAAAAAGTATAAACAAATAATAATAAAAATAGACTTTTTAGAAGCATTTATTTTTTTACTTATTCTTATTGTCACTAACACCATTAACAACTTTGTTTTAGTATATTTAGTGTAATTTAAGTAATTAGTATATTTAAGTGTGTGTGTGTATATATATATATATATATATATATATATATATATTTATGTATGTATAAATAGTTGTTATATACTATAATTGAAGTATACTATACACACATATATATACTATACATATGTTAACATACATAATACATAATAACAGATGCTGTCTATTTAATATGTCATAATTTTTTTATTGTCTTTTGTTTCTCTTATAGGTGAAATAAAACGTATTGAAGTGAACAATCCCGCTCAGAACTCTGTGGTGGTTCAGGATCTCCTGCCCAACCACTCCTACATCTTCAAAGTGAAGGCCCAGAGTCGAGAGGGTTGGGGTCCTGAGAGAGAGGGAGTCATCACCATTGAGTCTGCCGTCGACCCCAAGAGTCCACTGAGCCCGATGCCAGGTGAGAGTGCCCTCATTGTGAAATTATTTTTATGGTACCTTTAGGGGTATATAGAGTGATTAATACCAGGATGGCAACTTTCTTAAAATCTTTACTAAATATTAACACAATATTGTGTTTGTATCATTTACTAAAACATATGTGTGCTGTCATCCAGGATCTCCATTTACACTCAGCACTCCCAGCGCTCCAGGACCATTGATCTTCACAGCTTTGAGTCCAGACACGCTGCAGCTGAGCTGGGAGAAACCTCGCAAACCCAACGGAGACATCCTGGGCTATGTGGTTACCTGTGAACAGCTGCACGGTGGAGGTCAGACACCGCCTTCTTTATTGTCTCTGTGACTTCTGAACTTTGAATTCACATAAATGTACACAGTAGTCTCAACTGCAATAATCAGAATCAGAAGCTCCTGTTCTTTAGCTTCCTTGTTAAGACTCTATTCTTGGGTTTGCAGGAGATCTTCGCTCATTCCAGGTGAATGGCAATGCTGCAACGTCTTTGACTGTGTCTGACCTGAAAGAAAACATGCCATACAAATTCAAAGTTCAAGCCCAGACCACACAGGGCTTTGGACCAGAGCGAGAGGGCATTATCACTATTGAATCCCAAGATGGAGGTATGCTGGACAGTACAACATTGTGACTGAGAGAGTGATAAGATAATGTTTTATAATGTGGATCTCACTGTTAAATGTTTAATGATTCAGTGATAAAACATACTATGATTCAATCAATTTGCAATGGATGAAATCGAGCCTTGCCCTGTATTCGTTTTTGCTGAATATTTCGTTTAACTTCCAAAATACATTGTTTTATATCTTATGTCTTCTTCTTTTCTGGTCCTCCTCAGGCTCCATGTCACAGTACAGCAGTCATTCAGTCACAAAGAGAGAGGTGTTTAACCTGCCAACAGATATTACTTCACACACCATGTTCTCAGAACCCTTTGTGTCTCCAGGTAAAAACACACAATACATCTTCCATGGGTTGGACAAACATAAATAAATCCTTTTTTGGATTTATCAGTTACAATTTCAGTTAGGTTGGCCTTGCAGGATGTTTTAATCTGTAAAACTTTCTATTATGCTTATTTATGTTTATGCATTTTGTGATATGTAGATTTTTTTTTGTCTCAAATCTATATTTTTTCATTATAAAATAAGACAATAAAAGTCAATAAAGTTAAGTTGAACACTACCAAATAAACACCACACACATAAAAATAAATAAAAAGTTTACATTTGAAGCTATTGATTAATATTTATGTTTGATTTTTGAAGTAAATTAGACCACAGTGTGAAATTGGGATTTACTACTGTTTTTATTAAATATAACTAAAAATAACTACACTATCATATTTAATATATACCTATATAACTTAATTCATTTCAGGTAATTGTGCTTATTTTGTGATATGTACAATACATCTTATCAAAAACAAAACAAAAACCTGTTCAATAATATCTAATGAAGACATTTGTTTATTTTAATTAAAGCAGGTTTTAAATTTATGAATATAATAGTAATATAAAAATAAAAATATACCTAATATGAAGAAAAAATGTCACTCTTTATTTTAAGGTCCAATTCTCGCTATTAACAAACCATTGACTATTTAATAAACTTCTAATTTGCTGTTATTAATAGTTTAGGTAGGATTTGAGATGTGGAACATATTCATGCATTATATATGCTTTATAAGTACTAATAAAAAGCCAGTAAATGAATAATAGCCATGCTAATATCAATAGCGATACTAACCAATTGGCGAGTATCAGTCCATATACTAAAGTATTACCCTAATATTATCATGAAATATAACTAAATATAAAAAATAGTGTTATATCATTATTTAATTTATTAAATGAAACGCACATTTATACTGGTGGTATAGCAATGTCCTAATATTTCTGGAAATACCATAACAGTATGTTTAATTAATTAATTAATTAGTAAAAGTGTTTTGCTCATCTTATCTGTGTTTTTTGTAGATGGGATAATGATGATGTCGAGCAGGCAGGTCACAGAGTCGGGCGGCACCATCACGCGGCAGGTGGAGATGGTGCAGAGAGGAGTGATGTCCAGCAGCACCGTCACTAAGAAGGTGGAGAGACAGTACTACGAGGCCTAATTTAACTTCCTATTGCCCTCAGCTGAATTCACATGGCAGAGCAGCAGTACCATAACACGCTAAAGTCAACCGAGAAGTGTTCACAGACCAATGTGCACAACATATGGTGTTTATGTGAGCATGAGAACAGCTGAGTGCTTGGATTCCTTGGATTACTGATCATGAAGACCAAAGTCTTCAAGCCTTGTTGTTTTGTTGAATGTAAAGACTTAAAACCTTTTAGTGTTATCGCTTCCAAACAGGTATTCGTTCAAGCCGTTGGCATCAATCGTAGTAGTGTTTGCGAGAAATGCACGGAAAACAGTTCTGTTGCTCTTTTGAGCTTGATTGCGTTCATATTGACAAGGTTTGAATTTGGCAGGTTTCATATCATAATGTTTATATGTTGCTTTCAAGTTGTATCAAATTATTTGAGCATGTTGGTTTTCTATATGTATTTTCACATCAAGTATGCCATGTCTCTTGAATGAACTCATCAGTCATTTTCCTCCTAAATCAAATTTTTACTCGTTATGTTGCAACACATAAGCACATGCATATGGACTTGATTCTTAAGACTGTAAATATGTTACTGAGGTTTGTTTTTTTACTGCCTGGTTGCAAGATGTGCTGTTGTAACTTCAGACCTGTGGCTGTATTTCAGATGACAAGTTTGTAACACTGCTGGCAATATGGAAAATATTACCAATCTCACACCTATGTACCCATGAATTATATTTTTACTGACTTTAATCATTTGTATGGTACTTCTGACTTGGGAAAAAATATATTTTTAGAGTTTTATATTAAAATTGCATTTCAACCATCATATTCAAGCCGTAGTATGCAAAACGTCTCACTGCCTATTAGTTCACCGCATCAATAAATCATCCTACCACAGTCGACTTCATGTGTGTCAGCTTTGTTTATTAAAAACAGATAAAGGTTCAAATGAATGTTTTTAGCACACTGTGACCTAATAAAATTCTTGGCATTGATTGGAGGAGTATGTGCTTACACTGCCCTCTATATGCTTTCTTATGTTACTGACCAACAAAAAAACATGTTTTTTTTTTTTTTTTAGTTGGATGTGATTATATCCAATACTTGCTAAAACTAGATTTTGGATAAAATAGTGCATTCAGATTAACAAAATAATAATTTGGTTTTAGAACTTTGATTTGGGTAGTTATAATCTTATTGTAGGCCATGCACTTAAAAACAATGTAAATTAATATATGGGTAAATAGATAAAATAAAACAATTCAGTGTGCAACTAAAACATTATTCAGTATAAAAATATTACTATGACATAATCGCTATCAGTTACATTTTCAATGTTGAAAGCTCTAGGAGAATTGAGTGAGCAGATTTTAGTTGAATTTCTTAAAATAATAATAATAAAAAAAACATCTGTAAAACAAAGTCTGAGAGAAAGTTGTAAACTAAGCAGTTCCAGCTAAACTAATTGCAGAAAAAAAATGTGACAAAAGCACTTAGAAAATCTACTTTTTAGTGAAATCATGAACACATTCCCAGCATTCATGCATAAGTATTTTTAAGCAAACACATTGTTTTTAAGAATACGTTTTAGTAGCTGCACAAGAATGTGTTTCTATCCCAGATTCATATGTATGGACAAATATACAATTTGTTGGTTGATTTACTGAAAAAGTGAAAACAGCATGCTGACCAGTCTCATACAGCAACAATAGGTGTGTTCAACTTCAACTCAGCAATGTTTTATTACCACTTACAAGCTATATATATATATAATGTTTTCATTTCATTTCAATTTTGTCTTCAATATTATTTTATTTTAAAATGTTTTAAATTTTAGTTTGCTTAGTTTTCATTACGTTAGTAATTTAGTAATACAGTGCCTGTATAAACCATCAATATTATTTTTAAAAATACCAATAAAATAGGGTCTATACTTTTTTAATCAGTCTTATGAATAAACACATCGAAATATAATACTTAAGGTATTTATTAATGGTTATAACAGCAGTTTAGTTTGCATTAGCGGCAATTTGCATCAAATCAGAAATATCTGCAGTGCTGCATGAAGTTAAACACACTTACTGTACTGGTTTAACCAGTAGTGCGCTATATGCTAGTAGTGATGTATTTTTGTATGCCAAAACCCCAGAAATTAGTTTTTAGCAACACTTTCAGTAATTTCTGTCATAATCCATCTTTGAGTAAGCCAAAATTTTAGGGTCATGCAAACTTCCAGACAGGCTTACATAATCACTGCAGCTCTCTCTGTGACTTAAAATCTTGGGCAGGACCAATTTGACCTGTTTGACCAATCAAATTGCTTAACAGTATTTGCACTTTTTCTTTAATGATGCTAGTGGTGCAGATTTCATAGCTTTAGCTACTCTAAAAAAAATTACATTCTCTCTATGCTTCTATTTATTGTAAGAACTGATCAATTACTGTTGTTGTTTTTTTCACATCTGTGTTTGCAAGGATTTTGTGTTCATTATTAACAGAACAGACATTGTCCCTTACAGAGACATGGCTCCCTGAGGTCTGCAGGCCTGATCACCATCTCACGCACCATCTCCACCGTCCCAAACACCGGGTAAAGCTTCTCTGTGAACCTCTCGCTGTATGTGTAGATGTGCGCACGCTTCTGGGTGTCATAGAAGGACAGCTGCCCCTCCTCATAGTCCAGATAGACCCCCACCTTCCGCGGGATGAGCGAGTGGGGCAGGGGTGTGGGTGGAGTGGTTAGGGCCTTGAGCTCGGAGCCCCGCTCCAGCCGGAGGGTCAGGTATCCACTCTGGGTGTTCAGAGGTCTGTAGCCTTTGCAGAGAGCTGATTCTTTAGCTACCCCGAGACGCCAATCACGGTCACCCACTTCTACCTCCCAGTACCGGCGTCCCGAGGAGAAGCCTTTAGAGCCGAGACAGCACCACCAGCCGTCGAAGCGCCGCAGGCTGGGGGACACCTCACGCCGCTCCAGACCGCACTGCATGCGCTTGCAGTCCCCAGACAGAAGAAGAGCAGGGTTAGCCGTCTCTGGGTCAAGAGTCACCTCCACTGTAAAACACAGCAGATTTGTCTTGTCAGTGGATGGAAAAAACAGCACACTGCATAATTTTGATGTTATCGTACTGTACACACACGTAGATCTGCAACATGAGCAAAAAAACCCTAAAATATTGAGAAAATTGTCCAATTTAAGTCCTTAGCAATGCATATTACTAATAAAAAAATAAGGTTTGATATATTTACAGGAAGAAATGTACAAAATATTTTCATGCAACATGAATAGTGGATTTTGGCATGAAAGAAAAAAAATATTATATTGACCCATATGATTGTTTTGACCCAATTTATTTTTGCTACAAATACACCTGTGCGAATTATGACTGGTTTTGTCGTCCAGGGTCACACACACAAAACAATTCTCAAATCTCATGTTTTTTCATTGTGGATTCCAATTCATCTCAATCAGACTGCAGTTTGGTTATTCTGAATAGGTTAAAACATAATACATATAATTATATGTTATATGATATAATGATCAATTACCTTAAAAACTCATGGATATGTTAACTTAGTGAAAAGTAACATCGGGGACATTCTGTAGTACATAAATTTTGGAATTGATTTTGGAATCAGAGCTGTGTGCATCTTGCGTAAGAACATTGTAGCCGGAGCTACTTCTCTGTGTTATGTCTATGATGAATGTGGTATCTATCCAAACTAAATAGTCTGAATATAAACACTTATTTTAGGTGTACCTTAGTGATTTAGGACAAGCCTAAAACACAGTTTGGAAAAATTATTCCTGGTGCACAAAAAAGTTAAAGATTGCTGATTTAACTAAATGCAGCTCTTTTGAATTTCCACAAAATGTTATTATTAGAATAATTTCTGAAAGATCATGTGACACTGAACACTGGAGTAATAATGCTGAAAATGTAGCTTTACATAGGAATAAATTACATTTCACAATATGTTCAAATATAATTTTATATATATATATATATATATATATATATTTTCTTTTTTTATCAAATAAATGCAGTCTGCATAAGTGACGTAAAAGACATGAGACCTTATTAACCTAAACCTTTGACACAAACACATACCTGCAGCATCACATATCCAGTTCCACACTGAAATGAAAAGCAAGATTTTTGTGTTACTATATAAACATTAGAAATAACAGAAACTATAGCGTTGACAGCCTTGATGACTGATAGCTGCTGAATTTCAATGCATTTAAATGAATTAAAAATGAATTATTTGATTGATTTGACCTATTAACCTCTCACCTATGTGTGGAATGTAGCTTGTGCAATCTAAAAAAGATCAGAGACAGAAAGATTATCAGTTTTCATGTCTAAACTAATAAAACTGCTATATGTATACTGCATATACACAGTATTGCATTCCAGAAAAAAAACAGACTGATCTGATTTACAAGCTTTGTTTTTGATATTCCATTTGGTGCCACTAGTGGAACAGAAATCCCTTACAGTCATCTGTAGGTAATTATCCATCAAAATCAATTCTGGGACATTAATGTCATTGCCTTCTCACCGGTCTTCTGGGTCTTTTGTTTCTGTACCAGCCACAGTCTTGGAACAAGCTCCTACAAAAATAGTCATGCTTTGTGTCAGTGCTGCTGGTTGTTAGATAAATTAAAAATGATATGCAGCAATTTTTAATGTATGGAAAGTCTTTGAATGTTGTATATGAATTCCAAGGCATCACACCTTGTCCAGATGTTCCCCAAGCACGACCCCTATGAGCAGCTCCACAGCAGACTGTAGATGTGTCAGATGACCCCGCTTCCACTGCAGCTCCACGTCATCCAGCATCATCAACACCGCCTCACCCAGCCAGATACCGTGCTGTGAGAAGCAAATATACATATATATATATATAAATATATAACACTTTGGAAACAGCCATATTCACAGTTTTCAAACTGTTAATTTGTGCACGTATCAGAAGCAGGTCAGTGGATTTGTTTGTTACAAGAGAATGAGAGCTGATACTTCACTAACAGTGTTTACTGATATCGAGTTACACACAAATTACTCCTAAGAAAAAAAAAGACTCTGAGAAAGGAATGAATTATTGATTAGGCACAAGAAAGATAATGCTATATTGAAAGGATACATGTCCTTATAGACTTAAAGGTGTGTAATTTTATCGATGTTTAAATGCTTTCTCGTATCCAGGTTAATGTGTGACAGCTAATAGTTAGCCATTTGAAGGTTGACCTCCCTGAAGAGTGTTAACTCGCAGCTCTAAGATGCTTTAAATCATCTGCCTCAACCATGATGTGATTTTGAGCTGTTTAGCTATATTAGAAGTATTTGAAAGAGCAAACTTCATTTATTCAGGTAATGTTGCATAATGAATGAATGAATGAATGACGCATTTATATAGCGCTTTACTGTGTAATGCCATACAAACAAAGCAGATTTTTAATGACCACAGAGAGTCAGGACCTCGGTTTATCGTCTCATCCAAACTCTATTGACAGTATAGTGTCCCCGTCACTATACTGGGGCATTAGGACCCAAACAGACCGCATGAGCACCACCTACTGGCCTCTCTAACACCTCTACCAACAGCCACCTAGTTTTCCCAGGTCTCCCATCCAGGTTCTGAGCAGGCTCAACCCTGCTTAGCTTCAGTGGACAACAAGGCTTGGGCTGCAGGGTGATATGGCTGTGGCATGTATGTACAATGCATACACTCTTAAAAATAGAGGGTTGCAAAATAACAACGCAGCTGAAGAACCTTAAAGAACCTTTTAGTAAATTCTTTCTTTTTTAAGGAGCCTAAGGAGTACACAATGAGTTATATTAGCAACAATAACCCATTGTTTGTCCAAAGATTAATTACTGAGAGACTTTTTGGGTAAGCTATCCCTTTAATGAGTTTCTTTCTTCTACTTAACACAAAAGACAATTTGGAAAAATTTTCTTCATACTTTGTAATACAATTACTACCCACATTCTTCAAAATGTCTTCTTTTTCTCAACAGAAGAAAGAAACTCATACAGGCTTGAACCAACCAGAGTATGAGTAAATGTTGAAGAACTTTTTGAGACCTGCGGTAGTATATCTAAACCATGCAGTATAAAGTAAGCTAGAAGCTGTCATTATTTTAAACGATAAGGTAAGTCTAATTTATACGGCTTAGCAGTCTGTGCAAGTCTCTCTCAGGTCAGTCATTGAGGTCGTTTGTAATCAACCCAGTCTGACAAGAGGATCATAGCAAGGTTAATATCTTAATTCTTAATCAGAGAGCAACCCAAGACTAATATCCATAGAGAGCATAGAATGCTTCATTAACAGCATGGATTGATATTAAATTACTCACTAACAAACCAAATAATTTGACAAAACGAGAGAATGCTGTGACCATTAACATACTTCTGGACATAAATTTATTTGCTATATAGAGGCCCATATAAACACTACCAGACAAAAGCTTGTACATGCTTGATTAAATGACTTTAATTAAAGGCTTATGCTTGAAGGAAAATCGTTTCCACCATTTTTCCATATTCCACTATGTTCTTCCCTCAACTTAAGGTACCTCTCTCATCTCATTCTCATGAATTGCTGTAGCGCGCAGCGCCCCTATGTTAGCATTTAGCTTAGCTCCATTCACTCATTAGGATCCAAATGGATGAATTTAGAAGCCACCAAACAATTTGATGTTTTCCCTATTTAAAGACGATTACAAGACTAGTTACACAAGTATGGTGACACAAAATAAAACACAGCACTCTGACCTCGTTATATTACTGCGCCGAGGTCAAAGTGTTGTGAAGCCACACATTATAGATATCTTTATTTATCTGCTTTTTAAACGTTTTATTTTGTGTAACCATACTTACTTGTGTAACTACTCATGTTACTGTCTTTAAATAGGAATTAAATAGGAAAAACGTTGAATTGATTGGTGGCTTCTAAACTCATCGCTGTTTGGATGCTAAGGAATGAACGGAGCTAAGCTAATATCTAACATAGTGGTGCCGCAAAATTGAGCAACTAAGTACACGCACTGAGATGGTAGAGATATGTATCAACCCATCTAAGTTGAGGGTAGAACATAGTGGAATATGGAAATAAATGTGGAGATTTCCCTTTAAATTACTGCTTTGTAGACAAATATCATGCCTATCTACGAATATGTTTTGCCATTTTTGTAACATGTTTTGTATGAATGTTTCCAATATTGTTTGAAATGCATCGCAGAATGCATCTTATGAAGATAATGATAATTTGATAATGTACATGCAGATGTATCTACTGAATCCTCCTCACCGGGTGTCTGTTGCGCTGAACTCTGGTCCAGTCCATAATGATCCTTTTATACGGGCCCATGTCATATTCTCCTCCCTGCTCCAGCATGCTCAGTAACTGACTCTTCCAATCCCGCTTTTCTGGATACAGATCAGCATAAACCTGCATGGGCGTCTCAGTATTTTCCTGCATTGTAAGAAAAAAAAACAGAAGACCTTGAATATAGCATGCAGGTTATGGACTTTTATGATATTTTTGATGGTGCTTTTGAATATAGAAATCTCCAGTCATGTGGCTTTTAGAATGAATCGGTTGAATGTCTGTATCATCTCTGTGACAGAAAATCTGTGATACGCACATATAGGAAACTTCTGCTCTAAACCCCTTAATGCAATGAAATTTTGCAACATACAGTATTTTTGATTCAATATCCCTAACTCTGAAAATAATTGCTTCAGTAACTTGAGCCCCTTGAGCTGACATTTATGACGCAGTAACCCTTTTAATAAACAGCCCGTGTCTAACTCAAATCAATTACTTTGATTTCTCAGACGCAATGTGCTGACAACAAGCTTTTTTAAAAGTACACTAAATCCGTGAGGCGGACACCCTGGAGCGAACTACAGCTCAAGGACACAAAAGTACCACAAACTCTACTATGACTTAAAAACAAACCACGATTAGAGCTTGATCCTTTGAAAACTGACAGAATTTTAAACCCTTAAGCCACTGGGGCTGTCAGTCAGCCTGATCGAAACAGACTAGCTGGTTACTATGGGGACTAGTGGCAGTTTGTGTCTAAAGAAAGACTTTTTCTAAATATAACACCAAGCTCGAACCAACCAACATCAGCCTGTAATTAAAGCTACGCAGATCCTGAGAAACAACAGCTGTCTTCTGTACAATGCATCTAAATGAATACAGGAAAATCATATTTACTGAGGAACAGGATTCTGGATCATTCAGAAAAGAACTAAGAATGATTTTAACATTTCTAATTATATCCTGTACAAGCAAGCAGTGTCACTTCACTTCAAGCTTCAAATCTCACTACTAACAAAACCTTTATGATTTTTGCCTCAATAAACTCCTTATGTGCTCCTTATTAATAGAAGATTGTAAAGACATTAAGCAGGAATAGGGATTTGCTTTATATTTTGTACTACTAAATAGCCTATATATTAATATTAGGCATGCTAATAAGCAACTAGTTAATAGTTAGAGTTGTTCCCTATACTAAAGTTTTACCAGAAGTGGAACTCAAATCAATTTATAATTAATTAAATTAATCAATTTAAAATGCTTTTATAATGTTTGCATATATTTCATATGTGAATTACACATACGTTGTTATGCACACATATAACATACATGACATTTGTACTTCATTAGAATTTTCTCATAATTTAGTGAATTTCTTTGTAAATCTCATAAACATCCCAGAGTTCTATTTTAGTCTTAATGAAGAAGCTTACAAGATATAAACTTTAAATTTAATTATAATCCATAAATAACATTAGCTTCTCTAATCTTTTTGTATTTTGTAACAAAAGCAAAAAAATAGCTTTTATTGTCCTAGTTGCTTCCTTGCATTATTTACTTAATGTAAATGTAAATTGTTGAAGTTCAATTCAGTAAATTTATCTGCCCGTGATTCATTTCAGCTCAGGTTCTAACCTTCATCTCCAGGATGTTGGCGGTTTCCACAATGAACTCTCGACAGGCGTGCGGAGGCCATACGTCCTCTCCGGTCCAGATGTGAGCCAGAATATCTGACCTCTGAAAGACATCAGCTCAAGAGCTTTTCTAGCAGATATACAGAGTTTGAAAACGTGTGTGGAAAAGTATTCAATAGCTGACTACAGCGATGGAGAAAATCCAGGAAGAGGTACAATGCAACATATTTACCTGACAGATCCTGTTGAGTTCTCGTGCAAGCTCCATTATAAACAGCTGACTCTCTGTTAACGGCTCTTTCTTCACATGTTTCACTCTCTTCCGCGTCTCCTGCACAGACAGTTGGGAATTATAACTAATTATAACTGGGAGTAACTAAGACTCGACCCAGGAATATAACAGCGAAACTGTTAAACTTCTTGAACATATCCACCGCATCTCAAATTTGATATTGTTACATTACAGGCTCGAACGATTGATGATTATGAATTATAATTGTATATTGTCATTTCATAGCTAACATTTTGTTTATCCTAAATACACATAGTTAATTAATATTTCCGTTTAAACTTGTGGAAAAGTGTAAAATAAGATGTGCAAATAAATCCTAAAATAATATTTTAACACTTTTCCACAAGTTTAACAGAAGTTTAATAATATGAATATTAAAATACATGTGATGAAAAAAGTTATTTCTTTCTTTATTCTTCCAAAAATTGTGATGAAAATGATGCTAAAACAAACTATTTTTAATAAAAGTCAACTCATCTAAATCATATTTCAGAATTTCCTTGTATGTTTTGACAATTGTGCCTTGACTATAAATAACTATATTCTATATATATATAAAATATATTGTTCACAAGTGATATTTACCTTAACTTTCCTTATTTTCTTCATACGCCACATTTAATTGTGTCTCATTGATAAACAATTACACTATTCTGTTAGTGGAAAATATCATTAGCTATAGTGTAAACGATGCCACAATTAAGTTAGTTTTGGTAAAAATCAACTCATTAGAAATAAGTGTGTTTAGTTGAAGTTCTAAAATTATATGAGTTCTTCCAAATTTCTTAAAAACGTCTTCTGATGCAACAAATGAATGAATGAATGACCTACTGTACCTTCAGACGAAACTTGAGCTTCTTGGCTGGCTCAATGAGAAACTGAAGGCAATCTTTCATCATACTGGACAGCCTATTAGAAATCTGAGAGAGACGGAATGCAGAAAACAGCAAAAGAGGGAAAGAAAGAGATTTGTTTAAGATGAGTGTAACAGCTGAGAAAGATGGGAGGGGCTTGTAAAAAGCCTTACTTTCAAAACTCAGCAAACTCAACACGGACTCAAGCTGCAACAACGCATTATTTTTTGATCGCTCTGCGGCTCTGCTCCGATCAGCTCATTACGACAGTGGGTCCAGGTCCAGAGAGACCCGAGGAAGCAGCGAGAGCACTTTTAATGGGGGCTCGGGGACAGAGTGGGATGTAATTGTGCTGAATCAGCACGTCTTCTCAGCGTTTCTCCAGCACACCCACACAACCTGCCAGAGCACCTCGACACTCAGTCCATTCCTTATTCCAGCCCCAAATCTTCACAAAACAACGCTAAAACCACCAGTGACAATTTAGTGCAACACCTTTAATTACTAGTTATATTATAATCATGACAATTTGACAAATTTACAATTAGTTTTCCACCCAAAACTTATCATTTGGAAAATCTTCACTCTTATTTTGTAAAAAAACTGTACATGATGGAAAGTTTTTATGCATTATCTAAATAGGAAAATATTAAGCCTTTTTTTTATTGCCTTCTTTTTAAGACGCAGAACATTGAATAATAAGCTTAAATACACCACCTGTGTGACTAGCCAACAAAATAAATGAATTTATGAGGTTAACTGTACTTACGTACTTAGGAACGAAGAACAAAAGAGGTCTCCTCTAAATGGGTTTGAACATGTAGGCCTACATTATGCACCGATAAAAATGTACTGACACCATATGTCACAAATTCCTAGGAAACAGTACATATGCTATAAAATTAAGTAAGTTTCTATATTATTTTGTAATGTTCTATTGTTTTCTGTTGGGGACAGTAGTTCAGTGTCACACCAAAGAACCTTCTTCAGCTTCCTTGCATTTTTTATGATTAACTATACTTGAATGAACATAGCCTGATCTGAAAAGCTTTTATTAATGATCCGCTATATTCTGAACTAAATTATGTGCCCACAGTAAATGCAATCATGTTCAGTGTGCAATACGCTTTATTTAGGCTCTAATTAAGTTGCCCTCGTTCATTTATGATCAAATTAAACTGCTGACTTAGTCGAATGAACATGGGTAATGAATGAGGTAAAGTTTTTACACTTACATGGTGGACTGGACTCCAATCTCCAATCTCAAAATTCCATACATTGACTTCATTTTTGGTTAGCTATACCTTGTAGTCAAGTATATGCACAAGATAAATTCATTTATTTTGTTAGCTGGACAAACTGGTGGTGTGTTTAAGCTTATTATACTAAAACCCAATCTTTCAGACTAGAGTTACATCCCTTGGCTCAGACCTTCAGCCTTGAGTAATGACCTAAAGCTTTCTTTTTTATATAACAGGATGAATAAAAGACACGAGCAGCAACCTAGAAACAACCAAGAACACTCAGTACACTGCATAGCAACACCCTAGCAACCACTCAGACACATTGGCAGCCCCTCCATCAATCTGTATAACTGTATGAGCATTAATAAAACTGTATTGCCAACTCTCTGGCCGTCTACGGGTTCTTCTGCTGTGCACTGCAGTGTTTTCATCCTGGCAGATTGTTGGCATCGTCGCACCATGTGTCAAGTTTGAACAGGGACAGATTAAAGAGGTCCTGACAGATTCAGACACACAACCACGTGAACAAGCACAAGGTGCAGATCTCCCGAACACACACTGATCCTTTAAGCGAATTAAACCAGCACAGCCCTGTGTGTATTTTTGAGCATGAGTGAGTAGGTGGTGTTGGATGTAAGTTAGTTTTAAAAAATCCGCTCAAGACAGACTCCTTCATTAAAAGGCGAATATCATGCATTTGCATTTTATTAAGAATTATAAACAGCCTAATAACAATTATTATTATTATTATAAATAATGATCTATAATAATAATAATAATGAAATACCATCGTTACTAATAGCCAATTTAGCCTAATAATCTTCCATTAGGTTTATGCAGAATGTACGTTATTGCAGATGCAAGGAAAACCGAAGATAAGTGAAGACGTCCTGATACACTTCAAACTCAGAGAAGCGCAATGCAGTCATAATATCACGCAGATGCGCGCATATTCAAAAGTCATTAAACACAGCAGCAGCACCGTTCCTGATGACAGAATGAAAAGTTTACTAAGATGAGTCACATACCTTCCTATTCACCCTTTTGAAATATCCTCTGAAAGTTTTTCTACATCACAACCTCATGTGATGTTTGCGCATCTCGTTGCTCGTTCTCTGAATGGCCTTGCCTCCGCAGTCACGGCAGGAGAGTGCTGAATCTCCTGGTGACCAATCAGCTTTCACACGTCTTGGTACTTTAGTTATTAGCCTTTTGTCGCGGAGTGATTAAAGATCGGGTGTTTCCGTCACGTTCCCGAACGACTCCTCGTGCGTTTCCGTCAAATTTCCGAGATAAGACGAGCGCCCTCTCCTTGGCTTGTAATTTAAAAGAAACCCAGCAGAGGACGCCGCTGTTTAACATTTCTTACATCGTTCGCTATGATTCTTCGAGTTAGTAAAATCTCCCAAGCCGAAATATTATATTATAGCATATTATATTTGTAATCGCTATTTTGTATTACAGTTTACACACAAAGTCTTTACATGTCACACAATATTTTTACATTTGTTGACCCACAAACAGCAGAACCACACACCAAATCTGCAAAATACACTAATTCTCGGACTTTCAATCACGTTGTCAAGTTAAAAGATTTTTTTTTAGCAAAATACAACACTATGTTGCACACACAAATACAACAGGAATTAATATTATGGCAAAGGTGTTTGCAAATGTTTGCTTTTGAGATATTTTGCAAGATGCATTTTGCATTTTGGGTGTGCATTTTTTGAATTTGTGTAAAGTTTTGAAAAAAGAGCGTTGAAAAAAAAAACTAATAAATAGAAAAAATAGCTTAGTTACAATTTCACAAACAGATTTAAAACTTAAAATACAAAACTTTATTGAAAATAGAAAGGACAACAAACATGTACAAATGAAAATATGTTATGCGTGTGAGAAACGAGAAGCATCATCTTATTAACAGCCGAAAATGGACGCCTTGTCACTTTTAAATGATTTCGTACAAAAATGAGTAAAAAAGAAAAACTGAGCAATACTTATTTGTTGTCCATAACAACATTACAAAACCAACAGAACGTCAATATTTGATCTTGCATAGATATTTGATTGGTTAGAGATAAAAGCAGCTATTACGGTTTTAAATAGCAGGAAGATCACAATATTTCGAAATGAATCAAGTGCAATGAGACATAAACATCTAGAACTAAATGAACAGAATCTTTGCATAATTGCATAGTGCTGCTTGGGCAGCGTTTTGTTTGCTTTTGTACAAAACTCAAAGTCATGACTGAATATAATAGTTTCTCTTTGTGACTTAAACTTCCGTTTCTTTGTTTACAGAGGCAGTCAGTTGTTAAAAAAAAGCATATTCTGCAATGGTGTGCTAGTATAAATACCTCAGTTGTTTCTGGGAACTATTCTGGCACACCTTGAAACAAACACGTTTGCATTTTCCGACTTGAAAACAAGCAGTTCTCCACAGTTACAGCTTTACAGAAACGGACAATAAAACACACGACCCATTTACAGTCACACACAAGGAAATTGATAGCATAGATGGGACAGTGCAGGTGCAAATTATTCAGTTGGAGAGGATTGTCCAAAGTACATTTCCTCCAACAAACGCACTGCTGTAATCAACAAACCTTGGAGTTAGCCCTCACAACCACACCCAAGGAAAAAAACAGAACAACAATATTGCAATGCTTTATGGCATTTTACAGGCTAAAAAAGCAGATGTTTCCAGTGCAAGAACAAGTTCCAGGAAAGACATTGGAAGGAAGAGTTCCATCTTTAGGGCTTAGGTTAATCATAAGCACTGGATGAAGACAGTGTTACAGCAGTTTCGGCAACTTCGGTCATTTGGAGGCTTCATCAGTTAAATGCAAGAGTGTTTAACAAGGAGAGCAGGTGTGGTGGTTTAATGGAGCTCATTATTACTGACGGCGGTCGTAGACCTTAACCATTCGTTTAATATGGAAAAGCTTGTGGCGCAGTTTGCGACATTGGTGCTTCTTGTTTTGAAAATCTGGCATCTAAGCAGAGAGAATAAGGGAAAGAAAGCCTCGTATTAACATCAAAAAAGCAGAGCATCTATTACTGTGAGTCAGATGTTTAGTCATACTTTATTTTAATAACCATGACTCACCCGTTTTAGGTCTTTGAGATGATTATATTCTTCTGCTACTGCCTGTAACGGGAGATAAAAAAGAAATGGATTATGGATTTTGAACAACAGGGAGGTGAAGTAGTCCTCTGAAATGTTTCGGTCACTCACCTGGTACTTGGACGAGCCCTCTTCAAGGGCGTCTAGCTCTCTGCTGAGCTTGTTTATCTGATCGTTGATGTCGTCCATTTCGGCACACAGTTCCTTATAAGTCCTGAGGTCCGAGTCAAACTCTGTCTTGTACTCATGGCGCTGGATGTCAGAGGTGATCTCTGGATACAGACTGATTAAGAAGGAAAGAGAAAGCAGTTGGATTGGAAGCTTGCATAGTAAGCTTTACAGTAAGCAAGATAATTAAGATTCATATTCATTTGGTGGTTTTTAAATAAATGGATAAACAGACACACTTTTCAGCCCTTTTGGAGTGACCTAGAGTTGATAAAAGCAACAATGGTGGTATTTCGTGGATTTAACTGCTGTGGAGATTAAACTGGCAACCTTTCAGTTTCCACACACCACAGCAACAAACAAAAACCCAACATTGTTTGCAAAAAAATTTTCTTCTCATGGTCCAACAAATCTGTTTTTTAACTCATCACCGCCGGCCAAACAACACATGTAAACATGCAAATATTCAAAGACCTTTAACCCATTAACCCAAATGTGCTCTATTAAGTTAGCATGTGGAGATGCGTGCCAGAGATGATTATCTCTTATAGACTTCCTTGTTGTGTTCAAGGTAATGCGCTACTAACCCTGGACCGGTCTGAACGACGAACAGTCCTTACCGTGTCCATAGATCCTCGTCAAAATCATTGGCTGTCTCTCCTCCTGTTGTGTACTCGGTTTCGTACTGAGACTCGTCCAGCTCAGGGTTCCTCCTGCGTCTCTTGCCCCTGGAGGCGGACGGTTTGCGGATGGTGTCCGTTTGGTCGGAGGGGCTGGAGCTCACTTCTCCAGACGGGGATTTAGAATGAAATGGCCGGCTGAAAGAGCGCTCAGAGTAACTGTGGGTGGAAAAATTGGTACTTCTTTATCCAAAAAGTGAAATCACACACATTTGAGCAAGTAAATATTCTTTAAGATACTGTATGGCAATCTGAAATAGAACAATTTGTCTCACAATTCAGAATTGTATTTATTTATTGTATTATTTAAGCTACCATACTCTGTTCTTAAACATGCAGTAGCATTGAAAGAAACTGCAATATTGCAGCAAAATATAATTTGCTCAAGCATTTCCTGAAATGATAATCTGATGTTTTACATTTCACTGTGTTATTAAGCAATATGTTTTCTTCATTGCACTTCATTGCAATGTTTTTTGTGTTTTTCGATAAACATATTAAGTCAAACTACAGAATAGCCTTTTTTGTATTTACTGAAAAATTAAAAAAAGCCAATCATATTTTGCATCAAGGCATTGCCAGTTTGCTTAATCCTAAATGGGACAATGTCTATAAAAAATGACCTTAATTAATTTATACAGAATCAATACCATTGAAGCTCGTAAAGCCACATAAAAAAGACAGAGCCAGACAAGGAGGAACAGACCCGATTTAAAAACAAATTATAATGAAAGAACATCTGATTAAAAAATGCAAAAAGTTTGATCTCATGCCAAGACACATCATATTTGGTGTAATCTGACCCGACTTCATAAAACTAATGGCCCAGACCATTAGGCAGATTAATGATCCAGACAATAGCACTGATGATTTAACATCAGCTAACCAAGGTCGCAAAAAAAAATACTATACATTGCCATTCAAATGTTAGATTTGTTTAAAAAAGGAAATTAATTTGATTTAAATTGACAATAAAGTCCTTTGTTTACTGAGCAGCAAATCAGCATATTAAAATGATTTTCTGAAAGATCACGTTACATTTAAGACTGGAGTAATGATGCAGAAAATTCAGCTTTGCATCACAGGAATAAATTACAATCTTAAACATACTTCAATAAAAAACTGTTATTTTAAAATGTAATAATATTTCAGAATATTACTGTTTTTACTGTATTTATAATCAAATATAGGCACTATTGTTGAGCATAAGGGACCCCAAACCTTTGATCAGTAGTGTACGGAAAACTAGAATGCAATTCCAAATGACTTATTAAGGCCTTAAGCTATAAAGTTAGCTCCAGCAATTCCTAAGCAGGGAGATGCAATATTGCCTGTTCACATGGAGCTAAGCTTTAAAATCTCTAGCTATGTCAGGGTTGGGTCACTCACTCACCTGATAACATTGTTGGTCTCAGAACTAAAGACACTGCCGGTCTTCAGGGGGATGGAGCCGACACTGGGGGCCGAAACCAGAACAGGAGCCATCTTCTCTGAAAACACCATGGATGCCTCCTGCACGCTCTGTCCATCCTGTACATGGTTTACCTGAAAAAAAGAACAAACTGTTTAGTACAAATTCTGCAAACTTTGATTCCTATCTGAACACAGAGTATGACGTGCGTAACATCAGGAAGCAACATATCTCAGATAATGGCCAAAAAACATCACAAACAATTAAGAAAGTAAGTGAGAAGAACAGATAACAATTTTTTTATTTTTTATTATGGTTCATTCTCTTTTGTTTGATGAACAGTAGCATTTTTAATATGGATACAATTTTAAAAGGGTATTAAATTATTTTATCCTTTAAATAATTTGCCTGCAGAAATGACTAGCATCCTATTTCAGTTTTTCATGACTATATTCCACACTATCTCTGATCTTTAGAAAAAAATAGTTATTTTCTCCAGTAAGAAAAGTTTCTATTGCATTGATCGAAATGACAATCCAGTAATATTAACTGAAATGTGAAATAAATGCCATGTTAATAGCTTCACATGAGGCTTGAGGTCAGTAAACATTTTTTAAGTTTCCAGTGGCACATGATCCTTTAAAAACTAATATGCTGACTTGGTGTTAGAAAAAAAAACATTTAAGGACATGACATGTGACCAGGTATGGTTTCCCATACTAGGAATGTGTGCTCTGCATTTAACCCATCCAAGTGCAACCACACACACAGCAGTGAGAAGTGAATATACATGTTCTGTATATTACTACAATGCACAAAAATTCGATTATTAACAACATCATAAATCTATGTTGATTGCAGATGTTTAAAATGGAACTGAAATGTGCAGAACATTATATCAACACAGAACCTATTTTAGATCCATTGTTTAGACTTTATTTTTCTTCTGCTACTGTACAGGAAAGACTGTAGGGAATAAGAAGCAAAAGTGCTCTCACTCTTCCTGCTGAGATGTGATTTCAGAGGATGTTCTCAGCATGTAAGTGAGTGTTTTGTGACAAAAACACAATGCCAATATTAAAGATTTCTGGCATAATGTTATTTATGATACTTTATAATACTTAAAGATGAAGTGTGGATAAACGGGTATAAAGAAAATCAATAAGGAAAAACTATTTCTAGTCGTACAATACTAAAACAATAAAATCAGGTGTGCGTGTTGGTGTGGTTGTTTGTGTTGTTTTAGAGGGTCTGTGCATGAAGGTATGTGTGCATGTGTTTGTGTGTGTGAGAGAGGAGGGAGGGAAGACGCAGCAGGAAAGAGGGTGGAGGAGCGTTTCCCTGCAGCTGGGGAGAAGCGGAAAAGCCACTGTGCAGAACAGCTCAAATCATCCAGGAATTCCAACAATGCTTTCCCTGCATGAGCTACTGCCACCGCTGATCCGCGATCACACTGCATAAGCAGGGAAAGAATGCTTGAGAACACAGAAAAAAGCGACATTTCATGATCGTGACCTCCTTTTGCACCGGAAAAAGATAGAAAGGCAAGGAGAGAAAGGTATTCAAAGGGAGTGTGAGGAACGCTGTCAGAACTCGTAGATTTACTGAAAGTACCAGAGCAGAGAAAGGTAGACAAGTCTCATGATGGTACTAATTATGTTTCCAGTGGACTTAATCCAAAATCAAACCGCACCCCACGGAGACTTCACCACCAGCTACGGGTTCATTAATAACCTGTGGACCTGGACGAAAGATTTCCTACAGGCTGTTCATGTTTAGCTCAGGATTCAGTTTAAAGCTTAATTCATTAGCAACCTTGTCTCAGACCTTTTTTCTAAAATTCCTAATTAGACATACATTAAGAGTATAGAGTTATAGAATGATGCATGACTTTGGAAAAATTTTGATGTTTGAGTTTATATTCACATGAATGAACTTTGGTATTTTAATACATCTGAGCATGAGCACAGTTTGATCTCTTCAGAAATGCTAGAGGTCTGCATCTGCTCTCGTTTAATCTCATTAAGTCTTCATGTATCTGTCTAGGAAAACAATTCATATATTAAAGGTATCTCATTCATTATTTTTGCTCATAATCATGCTGGACTAATGCACTAATGTACTGTATCACAGAAACACACTGTTCTGTAACACAATCAAAACCACAGATGCAATGTGAACAGACAATGATTCAAATACTAGTCAGGATCATAAAGTGGCTGATACTGTATTTGGATGTTTTTAAATAATCAGCATTAGCTGATAAACATGGCTGATTGTCGGCTCAGAATGTAAGCAATTGTGGCACTTTTTCAGGACATAATGTTTAAAAAAGTATTCATAAAAAATTTTACTTATTTTATATGTAATTCCATATGGCAAAATATAAATTTCATAATTTTTTTTTTTTTTCAAAATAAGGCCCTAAACGTATTGCTAAAAAGATTAAATATTTAAAAAAATAAATAAATTCAAGTTACATATATTTTCTCTTTTATATTTAACCATTTTAACGTATATTGTTTATATTTTCTAAATACAATATATATTACATTTTGCTATATACATGAAGATTTGACAACACAATAATATATTCAGCATTTGGGAAATATATTTCCTTAAGCTGAACTCTGCAGCATGTACTTGGCATATATTTAAAATTATATTTAGCATTTAAAAGAACTATATATATATATATATATATATAAAACTTATTTTAGATATATAATTTATTTATACTATATATATATATATATACAATTTCTTTTAGAAGAACTATATTCATTTTGTACAAAAAGCATATTTAAAAAACAACAACAACATATTTGGCATTTACCCAAAACATATTATGACTTTACATGTACAGTACAATGTATTTATCTGTCCTTTACAGCTAATTATTGAAATAAATTACTCTTTAAATATACTTAAAATCTTAAACATGCTTACATTAATTAGCATAACTTAAATTACTATATCAACCCCTTACAACCATCTCGGCAACTTAAATTATTCTTTGAACTGCAAAGAAATTCAAGCATGCTTTCTAACTTGGTCTTGGTAGTACAAAAAGTTTAGCCATTCGTAGTCATCCACCAAGGAGTTAAAACCCACTAGACTTTCTCAGTTTGGTTAATGATTATTCACAACGAAACTAGGCTAGCTGTTAACAAACAGACCATATCAGTAACACATTCAACCTTGTGACTGAATTATCACCAGTGTCGCACAGGCCACTGAAACAATTAAAGGATATATGACTTCAAAACACACCTTCAAACCGCTCCCAGACAACCAAAACAAAATGCCTAGACTAACTATCACAAACTATTTAGAGGAATTAAAGGAACTGCTTGCTTCAAATACAGTTGCTGGGATGCTAGAGCCTACTGTATATTTGTGACTCGGACAATTAAATGTATAGGCATTCACACTGCAAAGTATTTGGATGCTGTTTGCTTCAGAGACTAGCAATAAGCCTGAGATTGGCCTTTCATTTTCATCCCCTTAGGCAAGACACTTCATGCCATTTTGATCTGGGTGTGCCACTTAATTAGTGACCATGTGTTTCTTCCTCCATGCAGCATAGATGTAATAAAGAACTTACCCAATCCTCCACATCTCTGCCCTCAGTTCCTTCCATTAGTGGCCGATCCCAGTAGATGTTCGGCTTCCCGTAGTGCCAGATTTTACTTCTGGTCCTGAATGAGAAGAAGGCCGCCACAGCCAGTGCCACCACAACCATGAACCCACAAACCATTGCAACTGCCTGCGAACAAAACTGTAGTGTAACCACCAATACGTACAAAAAGTTTTTTTTTTTGTTTTTTTTTTATGAACTAAAATTCATTACACTACAATAAAAATCCTAATAATCACCTCACTGTCATGATCAGTTCTAGTTCAGTCTGGTTTATTCATAATCCATGTATGGATTACAATTATTAAAATTTTTCTTTTTAACTTTTTCTTAGCTTACAAAAAAAAAAGAGAGAAAATGTGTTTACAGTAATGCACTCACGATAGAGTCTAATTTACATATTGCTCAAATAAAATTGTCCTTTTGAGGAGGGACTACTTTTAAGTACATATTAGTATATTATTTGATTATACTCTTATGATTATACTTTCGACTTACGTAAAACATTGGAAAAGTTATCATCATGTGCTCTGTGATTATATAAATTGCATAAAAATTTAATAAAATGTATATAAATACATATATAAAGAGTTAATTTGCAAAAACAAAACTAAGTTTTTAACAATTCTCAAAAATCATGCTTTGTCATTAATTTCAATCAAACTTTAGTTGGGCTTTTGACTAGGTTGAAAAATAACTAAAAAGAACAGCTATGTGTGTGTGTATATATATATATATATATATATATAAAAAAATAATAAACCAAGCATTTTCAAGTTCTATTTGTGTGCATTGATCAACGTTTATCAGTAACTACAAGTCTAAATTAACTTCTCATTGAATAAAGTGATCATGTCTCTTCATTGGACTTGTATTAAACAGCTCAAAATGAAATACTTCTCTCTTTTTTTTCTCCTTTAGAAGGTTTTTGAAAATCTATTTTGAATCAAAATGTTTTGGATATATGGACTTTCAGTGGAGGGACAGGTGTGTTAGAAACCATTTGTATTTTGAGGATGAACAAAACTATTTTGGGTTTGGAATGACATGAAGGCAAGCAAAATCAAAATGACTATTTAAAAGGGACAGTTCACTCAAAAATGAAAATTAATTTCTTTCTTCTACTGAACAAAAGTATGTAAGAAAGTAAGTAAGAATGAGAGTAACCAAACGACCATGGCCATAGTACTTCTTTTCCATACCAAGTCAGTTTTACCAGCATCTGCTTGAAGCTGAGTGAGTGACGACAGAATTTTAATTTTTGGGTGAACCATCCCTTTAACATCACAAGATCAACTTAAACACACCAGATTATAGAATCCACTGTAAGTGTGAATGCACTTCCTGTACGGATTTACACACCAGAGGAGTTGAAATTATTGTCTATGGCAATGCTTTGACTGTAGACTATAAAGAAAACATAAATTAAATGTAGTACCTCTTGAGGGTCCACGTAGCAGTAGTGGTACAAATACTGATTATAGACAGGAAAACCGGCCCCCATTCCTGTTACACTGCTGCCATAGAGGTTCTGACACATCAGAAGCATGGGGTTGTAGTAAGAGCTGGTGGAGCTCTGGGCCATAGGGTTCACTCCTACAATGTACACAATGTTTATAATGCCCTGAATCACAGCCATAATAGAGCTAATAACAAGCACCGCCAGGTAGAACTTCCTGCTGCGGAATGTGTTTGTTTTGGAAAAGCTGGCTGCAAAGAGTCCTAAAGCGACGATGAAGTTTATGGCGGCAATGGCAATCATGCTGGTCTTTGCCGAGTAAGGGGTGGGGTAAGAATTGTAGTAGCTTCCGTATCCGTATCCACTTCCATATCCGTATCCACTTCCGTACCCGCTGCCGTATCCATATCCACTTCCGTATCCAGGATAGCCCGAATATCCAGAACCGTAACCAAACCCGTACTGCATGTCCCAGACCAGAGTCGAGGCCACACAGGCGAAGATTCCCAGACAGAGGATTATGATCGTTCCCATCATAATCTTCACAATTCCTGGTGGAGAGAACCATTTGTAGAAGTGTTGTGGCACCTCCTCGCCCACATAGTAGGATCCTGGAGGTGGAGGGTAGGGATCGAACTCACTCCGTGGGTCTTGGAAACTCCCCGGTGGTCCGAAGCCATTGGAAGGTGGGGTGTACATCGGGGGACTGTCGTAGGGTTGTTTCTCGAACATCTCTCAAAGATGTCCAATGGCCTGCTGAAAGAAGCAGATGAATGTATTAATATGAACAGGATTACTCAGGTGTTACAGGCAGATAGAAAATCTAACAGGTTTTTCTTTTATTGTTTAAGACCAGCTAAATTTGTGACATAATAAAGAAGATTGCCCAGTTTAACTATATTTGTAACTATATAGTAAAACCCAATTGCACTTTACTTAAGTCTAAAGAATACAACAGCTTTGTGTAAGACACAGAACCAAATTTAAGCAATTATTAATTGAAAATATTAAAAATAAAGAAATAAATATATCCATGGCAAAATAATTTATGCACTTTATGTACAATTTTTTCAAACAACGGATGTGAAACCCTGATGTCTACACTTTTGTAGTATGCAATGTAACGTTCCCAGTTTGTTTAAAGCAAATAAAAAAAAGAAAAAGAAAAACGTTAGACGTAGTTACAGTAGATGCTTTTTTGCATTCTGCATTTGATAACTTTATTGTATTGTATCTGAACAAAAGTAATATTTGTAAAAAATAAATATCATACTGATTGAAAGAAGATGCAATGGAATCTTCTACATATATAATCATTAACAGAATTAAACACAAACCAGGTATGCATTTTTTGATGGTTGATACACTGGTAAACATAACAAACAGCATACAGGGTGGGAACAAGATGAGCATGAGTAAATAATAACAGAACTTTTATTCATGGGTGAACTGAAATGTCTTAGATCAGCACATCAACAGTGACATCAATTAATACACAGGCCAAAATGACGTCACTTAAAAAAAACACAAAAAAATAGCGTAACCACTGTGCTGAAATAACTGTGCTGTTTATCAGTGTGAGGTAACAGAGAGAAGAGGGAGACATCGGCACCAGGGATCAGAGTCTGTCCACACAAAGACACTGTTTACAGCACTGACCGTGGGAGTTAAACTCAATCTCAACCATTGTCCAGCACTGACTTTGAAATGCATAGATTTCAATTCTGACCAAACATGCCGTTTGTTTAATTTCAGATCATATGCTCTAGGGGTGAGGTCACAAACAGGGCAAAACCAGACAGAATAGGCATTAAGAAGTACTCAACAGAAATTCAAAAAAGTCTAACAGTACGGCTGAATTTAAATGTTAGTCACAAATTCTAACATCATGTGTAATAACATACAGCACAAACAACTGGGGTTTTTCATAAAAATCAGGTGTTTAAAAAAGTATTTTAAAGTAATGCTTTATCTTTTCATTATTGGATGTAATATGAAAGTCCTTGCACTGAAGCTGATTTTGAAGTTTGAAAAGTATGTTTTTTTATACCAATAGAATATTTAAAATAATTACAAATATAATCTAAAAAATATTTCGAATGTAAAAATACTCTAAATCATTCAGGATGTTTGTCTTTATATTTAAATATCGCAATGTCATGATTAATAATATAAAATAAATAAAAACACAAAAAATAAATAAATAATGTATAAATAATAAAATACGATCCTAATGTATAATGTTTTTATTTGTAATGCCATGTTAATGTCTTCCATAACTTACAAAGCAATTTAAAATATAATACAATTAAAAAAAATCTCAGTAGCTACTGTAGCATGCAACACTACAACAACAGATGAATGCATACTACACTTTCAGTCCCTGGCAAAGGCCTACATGAAGCCATTTGTCTAGTTACTATGTGTTCACCTACTATCCGGCCTCCCCCAACTTCTCTCCTTTGTTATAGCAAAAAGTCAAGGCTGCACTCTGTCTGTGCATGGTCACCATGGTAATAAAGGCCTGAGGTAAAAAAAAAAAAAAAGAAAGAGGTTTGGATAGAAAAACACAAGAGCTTCACTGTCTGGCCGCTCTGGAGTGGGGGTGCTGCATACGTAGGCAGATACAGTTGTAGTGATCAGGTGTCCTCAAGAGAATCCTTTCTTATTTATCAACACAGCACAGCTTTGACTTCATTTATGATTCATTAATGAATCTTTTGAATGACCAGCAACAGGTGAGAGGTTAAGACTGATATATAGAGCTCAGATTCACTCCGTTTTTAGGATAAAACCTTTACTGATTACGAAAAAGCTACAGCAGTACAATCATAGCATACTTTATGTGTGGTGTGGGTATTTTAAAGCACACTATCATAGTTCATGATCAAAAACATTAGGCATGATACATTGGTATAAGTAAAACACTACTATGGTCAGAAGCATGGTATTTCTATGGTAAACATGTAATTGTCATAATGTTTTTTATGACCAAAAATAAAAGTACAAGGGTATTTTTGAAACAGATAGGCTAATGATGTATAAAATGTAGTCAAATCAAAATTGGGATTAACATGGAACAAAAATGACAAAACCTGTTACGGTTATTATAACACACTAAAATTAGTTTTAATCTCTCTTTTGTGTATGTTTTTTAACTAGGACAACAATTTAAATAAAAGACCTAAAAGTATGTACAAAAATACTATGATAAATGCTAAATATTTATAAATAATTAAACAGAAATATAATAATTGTAATCTCAAATAAACACACAAAACATTATTTACCTTTGTGAATCTGAAGAAATGAAGATTATTATCTTATTGTTATTGCTATTTTCCCAGATTCTTCTTCTGCGTCTTCAAATTCAGGTTTAGGGGGTAAAGCTCAAAAAAGTAAAAGTGTTGTTAGAGACAGCTGTCTTTCTCTCTCTGTGAGTTCTCTAAAGCTCTGTGGTCCACCTGCGCCTGCATGCGAGCACATCTGTATCTGTGTCTGGACTGAGCAGAACTGCTGACCCCTTTCAGAAGATGTGGGTGGATATGCGTGAACGGCTGTAAAAATAAACTTCCTTGAGAACAAGAAGTTTACTCGATCTGATCTAGAGACGTGACTCCAGCGCAGTTAGTCAAACCAGCTTTAATCCCATTGGACAAAAGCAGCAGAGGGCGGGTTAGTCCTGTCACGAATCATTAGCTTTTCCCCATTTTATCACAATAGATATAAAAAAAAAAAAAGTTAGTTAGGTTTATATTATCATTGTACCACAATTGAGTAAAAGGACGGATTTTAGATCATTTCACTACTTTGGTTCTAGCAGGTGTTTTTATTTTTATCAAACAATCATTTGGAGAGGGGAAAACAGCCATTTTATTCATTTAGAAATATTCCAGGTATTTATTTCAATTAAGTTGTTTGTGATTCCTTGATGACATCACCCTACAGTGACATCATTTGTGGTGGGAAAACAAGTGCACATCTCTAAGAAAAATGAGAAAAACAAGTTTCTTAAGGCTTATTATGATATATTCCATAGTGATTAAAGTGTTAAGCCTATATGTACCCACACACACACACACACACACACATGTATATGAATCTAAAGTTATAATTATATATATAAAATATTGAGAAGTATGCAGGTTTCAATAGAGGTACTTATATTTTTGAAACTCAATATTTGCATACAGCAGTTAAATAGCGCCGTCTGGCGTTGAATCAAAGAATGGCATGGGAATAAAAGCAAGCAAGGTGAGAAGTAAACATGGCGCATGCTTTCTTGTGTAACTTATTAAAAGTGCTGCTAAAATAAAATACTAAACATGGCTGACTGTGGACAAAAGGAGATGTACTTGCTTTAGGTCTTGATGTTTTTATAGTTATTTAGTTGACAGCAGGGGCCAGTTGCATACAACCATGTATTAAGACCTAAGTCTTCAGAACTAGTTTGTCCAGCTAGCGTTTAATATCATCATCATATTACTTTTTGCATAAACCTGAAATAAAATCTGACTTTAAACCGTTATGACCCGCATAAAAAAATATATTGTAACTTGCCATTGAAACAGATGCTTTTCTGTGCAGTTTGTTTATGCATCAAGCCATAGTTCTGTCATAATATATATATATATATATATATATATACATATACATATCACACAATTGATTTTTTAATTAGTTGAGGATACTGAAAATATATATTTTTTGATTTTGAGAGATTTGTCTATTACCCTATATGATCAAAACGCAACAAATAATTTATTAATCCATTAATTCACTTCTGTGCCTTTTTGTGGTATTGAGAGTGTCCCCCCCTAAAACAAGGGGGAAAAACAAACCTGCATGAAAAATTTTTTTTGGTTCTTAAATATTAATAAATACTCACTGAGCAAAGCTATACTGGATCTGGGAGATGTGTCGAGTAGAGATGTGCAGGGGAGAAAGCAGAAAGTGCTTTTTTTTTTCAAATAAATATTAATGCAAATGGAATTTCCCCACACTGGAGCACTTTTGGAGTCAAACAACTTTGTGAGAGAAAAAAATCTGTGTAAAACAGCTTTGTAGCAGAAAAAGCTTTTTTTTTTTTTTTTTTACAGAAAGTGCGAAATGATAGAGGCAGTTGGAATAAGGAATAAGATTAACTAAAGTGTAAGTTTAAATCATCCAAACTCATGACATGATGATTTTAAAGGGAAGAAACACATTTTTGTATAATATATTCACATTCACAAGTTGCAACCCATTCACCGCATGTAAAAATTTCCCTATAAATGCTTTCACATTATTTATTTTGTGTTTTATAGCCTAGAAACAAAGAACCATTTTACCCTAAAGTCTTCCCTATGTTTTTGAGAGAGAAAAACAGGCAGGGAGAAAAATATATTGTTATTACTTTTAAACCTTTAGCAATTTTTTGATAACATTACATAAATCATATAAAAAGGAAGTAATTTCTAAAGGAAAGTAGCCATTAAACATTTAAAAAATTCTTCTTTTTTTAATGGTGCTGGGCAAGGATTAATCGTGATAAACTACACCCTAATAAAAACATTTTGTGAACATAATATATGTGTGAGTACCGTGTAAATGTATTATATACATGTAAATACACATGTATATATATTTAAGAAAAATATGTTGTAAAAAATATGTGTGTGTGTATATGTGTATTTATACCGTATGTGTCATTGTTCATTGTTGCCCAGAACCTTTTTTATAAAGATTTATCTATAATTTCCTAATGTACTGTATTATTACACCACTAGGCAGAGCCTCTGTGATTGTACAATCATTTAAGAAAGTGATCTTCATTCTGAATAGCTGTTCATTTGCATTTAACTGTATTTTGATCACATGTTTATGCATGCCGTGCATGTCACTGAACGCTTTGTAGCACTGAAGTCAATTACTAAAACAAGACATAATACAAGAAAGAATATCAATGAGAGTGAGATGAGACACATTTATCCTGATCACAGCACCCACTCCTTTGAACTGGCTGAATATATCAACTTTCACAACTGCATACGTAAGATACATAAATGTACGGTTAGAGGGTCATCACCGCAATGTTCTACGCTGTATTTTGCGCTGTCAATGTAACATAGGCCTACATTATCTGTCAGGTTATCAAAAATTTAGATGTGTTAATTGGAACAGATTTGAAGAAATTTAGACTTAGATCAGTGAATGGGTGCCGTCAGAATGAGAGTCCAAACAGCTGATGAAACAATGCAATAATGTATAAGTAATTCACACGACCTTGATGAATTTATTACAAACACCCAGTTTTTCCACTTCACAACATTAATAACTTGGATGGACTGGAGTCATGTGGATTATTGTGGTGTTTTTATCAGCTGTTTGGACTCTTATTCTGATGGCACCCATTCACTAACATTGGTGAGCAAATAACGTAAAGCAAAATTTATTCAAATCTGTTCCAATGAAGAAACTAAGTATATTTCCATCTTGGATGACCTGAGGGTGAGTAAATGTTCAGCACATTTTCATTTCGGCTGAATTACGCAAAAACAGTTATCGTTATCGTCATAGCTATCGTGCTTGGTGTGAACGGGCCTAAAATCACTACAGTAAACGTTTTGCAAATAACTTTGTTTCGAGAGGATCGCTGAACGAGTAATCATCACATGGCTGGCAGCCTGTTTACCTAATTATCCCTTGTTTATTCGCGCCCAATCAAATCTCTCTTGCCCATGCTAGGGTTCCATCCACTAGGGTTCAGAGTTCGCCATTCTCCCGGCTTTATTATTATTATTACAAGGAAAGCGTGAACTCCTCAAATAGTAAAAGGAGAGGAGTTCCAGAGGAAAATGCGGATGAGTGAACAATGACAGAAATTAACGCACTTGTTACAGGCTTTAAAGTGCCTTGTTAAGAGTGGCCTAAAAATACTGTCCATTTTCTTCAGGACAAATGTTCTATACATGGTTAACTGGGAGTAATACAGGAACTGCTATTCTTAGCTTGTGAGCCACATTCTGCGTCATTACTACTGTTGTCGTCTTTAAATGGACCAAATTAAAGGTTAGTGGATTTGAACCAGTGAAGAATTCAAGTCACGGTTAATAAAAATGTGACCAGGTTGTGGATTTGTTCATTTATTTCTTTATATTGGAGCCCAGCATTATGTAAATCCGCTACAGCTTGGTCAACAAGGCCAAAGACACACAGTAAAGGCAGTTTGCTGTTTTTCAAACCCGTAATGACAATCACATCTTGATGCTTTCGTTCTAAACCTAGAACTGGGAACCAAATCAGTTAATTCATGTGGTAATGATATCCAAATGTGGGGTTCATCTGTTGTTGTTTAGGTTGTAAAACGCATGTTTTCAACTATGCTGCCACTCTTCTGTAACATTTTGTATATCCTCTCCAAGCTATAAAAATCTAGGTAAATAATAAAAAAGGAATCTTTGTAAAAAAGGAGAAGAGAAAAGAAAATACAAATTAGGAGAAAACCATCCTGTAGGTCAGCTCTATTGACAATTGCATTGAAACGTGCGAGGGGGTGTACAGTACTCCCATCACATCCCCAGGCTGTCTTACAGATTGCCAGAGATTTAAGGACCTTTGGAAGCACTGCTGGAATCATATTCAATGCATTACTATTCATTAAAACTTGAACGTGGTCAGTGTAATATAAAGAAAATATGGATTGGATTAGCTGATTTTTTAAGTTTTTTTTGTCTGAAAAATATAAATTTGACAATAATGTTCAATATTTCTGCTATTCTGTATGTTCTTAACTTTTTTTTTACTCTATGTCTTCCAAAGGCCCTTCCTCAGCTTGTGCGAGCTGAACAATTCAGTAACTCCTTTATGTAATGGATTAGAATTCCAGCTTAGCATACTTCATACTGTGCAGTACACACTGTATACAGTACTTCTTCCACTGAATTTGGAATACTCTACAAATGTGTTGTCATGATCTTACAACACTGAATGTTTAATCCCTTAATATTTTGCATTTTTAAGGGGGATTGCAGATTCGCCTCTAAATTATTCATTTATTTATATATAAATTGATACTATTATTAGAAAGATTATTACATATTATTTTCAACTTAATAAAAGTGTTTAATGGCATTTTAACCAAATGATTTGTAGATTATATCCCCTCCAAAATGCTCTGCGTATTTATATACTGTTTTTGCATTTCCCATTCTTTTGCTTTGATGAAGATCGTAAGTGCAATTTTCCGTTTCACCTTTTATCTAATCATGCCCAAATTAATTTTTTTCATATAGTAAGTGCCACAAAAGTCACAAAGTTTTGTACATTTCAAATGAAGCAAAAAAAAAAAAAAAAAAAAAGTAAAACATTTCAAAACTTTTTTTTTGGTGGGGAATGGCCAAATGGGGGTTAATACAATTTTGGGTAGAAATTGTCTTGTTTTAATGTGTTGTTTTAAAATGTTTTATGCTAAGAAAAAAAAAATGCTGAAAAATGAATTGCATTGTGGGATATATTATATATTATTTAGTGTTTTCTAACAAATATTGTAGGGCATTGTAATGCATACAGAAACACTTGCATACTGTACACTGTATACAAATATATACTGTACTGCAGTAAGAAGCATGCTGGTATGCTATTCAGAACATTGCATTTTTCCTTCTTTCTCAGTCCTTTTTGTTTCTATGGGTTTAGCTCCATTAAATTCTTTTAGTTTCCAAACTATATCTCACTATATAAATCCATTCCACCCCCTGCAGTCTGAATCCAGTCCATACTATACAAGGGCTTTACAAAAAAGCTAACTTTAAACAGCCATACAATGGCTAAACATAAACCATATCTCTACCATGATGTGTTAATTCATTACATTTATGTCCAGTGTGTTGAAGTTGTCGTTCTTGTTAACGTTTCAGTACTAAAAGTATATTTAGCAGTGTTAGTTGATGACAGAGGTGTGTAGGAGTGTGTGTGTAGGTTTAGAGTATGGTTCTGAGTTTGTGAGAGCGTGCTAGCCGCTATCGGAGGACGTGTGTGGTGCAGTAGAGGGTGATCTCCGTCGGTGCGCAGATGACGCCCAGGAGCGCTCGGAGGTCTGCGAGGAGGGTCGCGTGAGAGTGAATCCGCGCTGGGTCAGCCCGTCCAGAAGGTGGTGCTGTTGCTGCTGTATGGCTTGTGAGAGCAGACCAGGCAGAGCCTGCAGACTGCTGTTTATGGAGTCCAGTTTTGCCTCTAGGTGACCGATTCGCTTTTCTAGCTCCTCACTGCGCTCCTGCAGCTCTGAGACCAGGTCGTACATCACGTTCTGTGTCTGAAGAAGTTATAAGCACAATTAGTACACACACAAAGCACAAATCTTGTGTTGTCCACTGGCATGGAAAAGCAAGCATATATATTTTTGTCTAAAATTAATAATAGATACATTTTAATAAATACATTTTTGTATTGGTTTGGACAAACTTGTATGCTGTGTAATATTCCACATACTATTTTAAGCACACAAAATATTTTTTTTTTCAAAGTTTCTTTATACTTTATGACTATTTACTTTCTCAAAAATTGAAATATTGTGAAATATTGTTACAAATTGAAATAACTTTTATACCTGCATGTTTACAGATGTAATATATGCAAAGCTGAATTTTCAGTAGCCATTATAGATTAAATAATAATGGTATTTGGTGCTCAAGAAACAGTAATTTTTCTTTACCATGTTGAAAACAGCTGTGCTGCATCATTAGTTTGTTGAAACGTTCACGGAAAATATACATTTCAGGATCCTTTGATGAATATAAAGTTTAAAAAGGGTGTATTTGAAATAGAAATATGTCGTAACAACATAAACGTCTTTAATTTTACATTTGATTAGTTTAATGCATCCGATCTAAATAAAAACATTAATTTCTTAAAAATAACAAAACAAAAAAAAACTTTGTGACTTTGGTAATCATTATATATAGCTTACAATCATAGTCTACTAAAATATACACTATTTAAAATATAAACCATGTCTAAAATTCATCAAATAAACAGTCCTTGCACTGTACATGACCATCTTACAAAAACAAGTACTACAAACGGCTGTACATACCTTTGCTAAGTCCACCAATGTGTTTGCTTGATCATTCAGCTTTCTTTGCTCCATCTTCACGCTTCGCAGTCTGGGAAAAAAAGAAGCCAGGGAGCAGGTGGACAGGCAAAGAGAAAGAGATGGTCCACAAGGAAAGAAGGTACACAGATATACAGGAGAGGCAGGAGTTTACAGAGTAAGGAGTGCAAAAGCAGGTGCAAGAGGTTGTGATGGGGTGTCAATGAAAAGAGCAGGGAAATTAGCAGGGAAAAGAGGAAGAAAAAGAGTTGGATAATTAGGCTGAAATCTATAAGGTAAAAAGTGTCACATTATGAACGTTCTTCTATTAAATGATGTGCCCACATGCAAACATTTACATTCCAGTTCGGTCCAGTCAGACATGCAAACTTATGCAGCCACAGGAGGTCAAATAAAAAAGAAGGGGTCAAAAAGAACAACAATTGAGACATTGTCCTAAAACTCCATAAGCATATGGATATGGTTTAAGTCAAGAAACTGTGCTGCAAAATTTTTTAGGTGGTGATTTGATGAATAGAGAAACTCTCGACAAAATGTAATGGACAGCAATAAAATGGAGTCAGACATTATGAAGTAAAAAAAATCTAAAATTGTTTTGAGTTTCCATTTATCTAGGTTGATATTAATATTTATATCGTTAAAATTCATATATATATATATTCAATAATAATAATAATAAAATAAATTATATTTATTTAGGTAGAGATAAAGATTTTTGTTGTTGATTTTAACTTTACATTATAGATAATACAGTTTATTCAATATATATATATATATATAACAATAATAATAATAATTGAATTTCTATATCATATTAAAGGCTTGATTCAAACTACATCATTATTAGTTTTGTCAAAATTGTAAACTCACACACCAGAATTCATGTTTGACTTTATATTGTTAAGCAAAATCTGAAAGTCAAATATGTTAGTCACAGACTTCAATTTAATTGTAAATTATAAACCATAAACTATAATTTGCTCTTTTAAAAATCCATTATATTTTTTTTTACAGATGAACAAGATGAACTGATAAAGACACAGAATGAGTGGACACACGGTTTATGCTCCATGGTAATGACAGATGTGCTAGCAGTGATGCATTAGCATTAACCTCATTTCAGTGCCTACTGAATTCAAAGCGTTAACACCAGAAACTCTCTAGATACACATATCTGGGCTTTCCTCTTTAGGAAAATTCAAACAAAACCCTTAAAAGGAAAGGAGAGATGGCGAGGAGAGTTTTGTAACAGTAGAACAAGTAATTTTGTTCGATCTTACAACAGATTCTTGAGAAAAATGCCTGTCAGTGACACTTCCATGCAGAATATAAACATAACATGATGGCTTTTCGCAATTTATTTAAACATACTGTAAATGTCTTCTCCAAATCCCAGCAACCTAAACTAATCCCAACCAGCCATTTGCTTCAAACTCTCCCCCTCCCATCCAAAAACAAAAAACAAGTGTGAAAAACTCAAGTGTGCAAGCTTTATGGAAAATAAAAAGGTGGACACTTTGTACTCTTTCACATGTGCTTGTACGGTTTCAAAGATGAACTCTCAATTTTGGGAGGGCCAAAATTGGTCTGCTTGTTTCTGTACCCAGACCTCCATAGTTCCCTGCACTCCAGATGCAACTGTTACCTTCTTCACAACACAGGCCGATTTGCTGAGTTTATGAAGCATTTCATGGGCAGATATTTATAGAATTTTATGATTGTATGCATTAGGCAAGGGAATGTTTATGTGGTCTCGTAAAAGTGAAGGCCAAATACATTATAAATGAATTGTTGTGCTCAGCAGTTGCGCTTTCACTTTGACTGCATGCCAAACAGAGGCAGGACTGGCGATTCACATCAGAGAACCGATAACACGGCCAGAAAATGTTACTGCACTTAAAGGATTAGTTCAGCTAAAAATTAAAGTTCTCTTCATCATTTAAACAGCCTCATGTCGTTCCAAAACTGCATGACTTTCTTTTGAAACATAAGAAGTAGAAAAAAATTGTATAAAGCACTGGTCACTCTTTTTTATGTGAGCATGATGCATAAGATACAACTGTATTCATTTATATCAATTATTTAAATGATCTAACAAAATTAAAACTGAGGCACAATAGACATCATAAACATTTGTATTCATTATTGTATATTTCAATTTGTAAAAAAAATTAAATAAATAATAATAATAAATATATATATATAAATTATTAATTTAGATAACAGTTTAGATTTTAAGATACATGAATCAGTCCTTATATTTTTATTTTATTAAGATAAATGTAGATCATTTTATACAGTGTCCTTATTGAATAATACATAATTATTTTTTATTATTTAAATAATTTATTTAGACTAGCTTGAATTTATTTATTTATATATAATTTATCTAATGATTTATATTAATTTTATATGTAACTTATTAAAAGGTCTCAGGTCAATCAACTATGGTATGACCAATTCACAAATTAAATGTCTTTTTAGTTTTAGTCTTTGAGTTTTTTTTCTCATAAACCTTCACTTTCTTAAAAACATGGCATATGCATTTGGAACAACACAATGTTGAGTAAATGACAGAATTGATTAAATTATTGATTTATCCCTTTGAAGGTGAACCAACCAAAGCAAAGGAAATGAGTCCTAAACAAAAAAGTTTGTGTCTAAACTTCACCGTGCAGTCTAATAACATTCACATTTGGTATTTATTTCCATAACAATCTCCATAAGAATGATTTGCAATAGATTTGTGTTTGCAAGAAAACACTGCAGACCAGCAGACTAGCAGATTGTACATGTTGACACGGCTAAAAGAATATAAAAGACTAAAAGTGCAGTGCGTGGTTCTGTGGAAATCTGGTACAGGCTAGATGAATGAATTTGTGGCATCTGATAAATTTGAAGCTGAGAAGATGTGAAGAATCTCCCTCCAAGTACCTTAACAGGTTGGTAAACCATGTAAATGTATTTCATCCAAACACCATTAATGGATATCAATGCTTGATAAAAATGGTGCCCAGCTTCAAATGTTTTCAATGTTCATCATGTTGGTTGATATTGCTGAGTAAGACTTATAAAAATGAAAAAGGGTTCCAATGGTAAGGAAAAAGAGAAGGCATGACTTACTTCTGAGCTCTGCAGTGATTTAAGGCAAAACAAATGGAACACAGAATACATTTTTTTAAAAACCTCAAGTTGCACACTACACCAAAAGACTTTCAAACTTTTACGACTGAGTTGAAAAAAAACCCTTTAATTCGATTTGCATCACCAGGCCATTTAGCAACATTTTTGTGTGAATTCAGTTTTTCATAATATTGAAAAATACGAAAAAAACAACATCTCTCTCATGCATCCAAGTTACTGTCTACACTAGGGATGTCACAATACCAAAGATACTTCATTATGCGCCATAAAAGTTTCAAAGGATAAACTAATACGCTATGAAACACACTCTTTTATTTAAAAAGTGAAATACTAATATAAATATAAACAAATTAAATGGAAGCAATGGCATGTAGCCTTTAAGTATATCTCAATTAAGTAAACAAATAGACAGTCAGCAATAAAAAAAAACAAAGAAATGATTAACAGCAGTGAGTGGGTTCTCTCTTCTTCTTTGCCAGAATTACTGTTTGATCAATATTAACATGATAATAGGCAGTGGCATGCTGCATTTACACTTTAAGTTCCAATGAATTGAAATTGTAAGAAGAATCTGATATACTATTTGTGTACTTTTCCCTAACTTTTCTGCATAATCAGCATCAAGATTTCATCCCATGATCAGGTGAAACTTCCAAGATCTTAAAATGCTGCGGCAATTCATTAGAAAAGAAATACGAGGTAGAGTCTATTCAGTCTAAAAGGTTCAATTCTGTTTCCAAAGCTCCATATAAAAAACTGTGTCGATCCCCTAAATTGGAAAGCAAGAACTTGAACTAAATCCAGTTTTAAGCACCATAAAATGTAGATTTATATCTCACCTCATATAAAATACAAATGCAGACAGAACATGTAGCAATAGGAAGTTCACAGAGATTAAATGGTGCAAAAATACATACTGGTGAATGGCCTGCAGAAATTTGCGCTGATGTTTCCGGACCTTGGCATGGTCAATCTTCTTCACAAGCTTTGTGTGTTTGTAGATTAGCCATGTTTCCCTGAGTACATTAGCAGCCGTATTTTTCACCTGTGAGAAAAGAAAATCCAGATTAAAAAAAACATTTAAGAAACTTATCATTTTAAAGGGATAGTCCACCCAAAAATTACAATTCTATCATTAATTACTCACCCTTATGTTGTTCCAAACACACTTCTGAACACAAATTATTTGAAGAAATTGGAGAGTTTTCTGAGCTTGCATAGATGGCAAAGCAACTGACACAAAGAAATTGTTAAATAAAATGATTTGTGCACAAATGCATTCTCTTAGTTGCATAACGTTATGGGTAAATCACTATTTTAATGATGTCCTTACTACCTTTTTGGGTCTTTGAATGTGTCAGTTGCCTTGCAGTCAATGCAGGGTTGGGATGCTTTCAGATGTCATCAAAAATATCTTTAAATAGAATAAAATAATAATAAATCAAATAATATTAACAAAAGTGTTTGTTTTATAAAGATAAGCAAAGATCTTACGGGTTTGGAACAACATGAGGGTGAGCAATTAATGACAGAATTTTCATTTTTGGATGAACTAACCCTTTAAAACATCACTATAGCTAGTGCAGACAGAAAGACGTTCAGTATAAAAACTTACTATGCCATAAAATATTCAAAGTAAACCCCCTTGAAATACAGCATTAAGTGCTACTAGTTGTAGACTCTGGAAGGTTCATGGTGAATTAGCGATATGGGTGAGATATGCTTGCCAGGTTTTGTCTGAAAAATTCTCTCATCCAGGGAATATTGGCTAGTTTCCACAGCTTATGCAGCATCAACATTTGGCCCAAAGTGCTTTTTACAGTGAGTTTGACTACATGGTTAAACATTTATTTTATACTTACTTGGTGTTCACTTAGCTACAATTCTGTATATTAAAACATGCTCACTCTTTTGCAGAGTTGAGTGTCCATCATAAAGTTATGGACATGCTTTTCAGCCTTGGTGAGTTCTAGCTTCCTGGCTACGACAGCCACCACTAGAGCAGTGCAACCGGCCCCCTGAAAACACACACAAACACACAACACCAATCATAGCAAAAGCACTTCCTCTTTAAAACAGCTTTACAGCCTGATGGTGTAATGGCTGAGTGGGTATTAATCATGGTAAAAAATATGCAGATAAACTTACAAGGGTGTAAATGTCTCAGAAATAGAATTTTTATATACAGTTCCTCCACAAAATGGCTTTATGGCCTGATGATATTACGGCTGAGTGGACACTAATAACTACAAATTTATGCAGATTAACTTGCAAGAACATGAATGTCTTTAATGTATGACATATGCATCATTTATAAAGAGAGACGCACCATGATTCCAGTCAGGAGACACACTCCCTTCCCACAGTATGTGTTAGGCACCATGTCTCCATATCCAATAGACAGGAAGGTTATGGAGATCAGCCACATGGCTCCCAAGAAGTTACTGGTGACTTCCACTTTATCATGGTATCTGATGAGATAAAATGACAAGAAAATGCTGTGATTAATTTGATAGAGTGACTAATCAATACCTTATAGGATAAGGATTAAAAAAAGGAAAAGAAAAAAAGTCTTTAAAGGGTGCCCTCAGTAAAACAAAAAGAAAAGAAAAAAGAAAAAGAAGAAATAAAACACAAATGTAAATTTTTTAATATATATAAATTATGAGAAAATTTTTAGATTCAGGTCAAAATCTAAATTAATTAATTAAATGTAGTTTAGTATCTAAATAATTTAACATGCATATAGATTGAAAAACAAAATTAATTAATGAAAAATACTCTTGTACCTTAGTTAAGGTTAAAATCTAAATTAACTAATATATTATAATAGTTAAATAATAAATGTAATAATAATCTAAATGAATAATAAACATATTATTCTGATTATATTCATAAATTATTATACATGTACATATAATTTTTATACACCTATAATATTGGCTACCATTTATGTTGAGAAACAAAACTAACCGGAAGATACTTGGGAGTGATTCTTGTACCTCAGTTTAGATTAAAATTAATGATTTAGATTATATAATTTGAACTACACTGCTCAAAAAATAAAGGGAACACGAAAACAGCACATCCTAGATCTAAATTAATTAAATATTCTTATTAAATACTTTGTTCTTTACACGGTTGAATGTGCTGACAACAGAATCACACAAAAATTATCAATGGAAATCAAATCTATTAACCCATGGAGGTCTGGATTTGGAGTCACACTCAAAATGGAAGTGGATAAACACACTACAGGCTGATCCAACTTTAATGTAACGTCCTTAAAACAAGTCAAAATGAGGCTCAGTAATGTGTGTTCCACGTGCCTGTATGACCTCCCTACAACACCTGAGCATGCTCCCGATTAGGTGGCGGATGGTCCTGAGGAATCTTCTCCCAGACCTGGACTAAAGCATCTGCCAGCTCTTGGACAGTTTGTGGTGCAACATGGTGGATGGAGCGAGACATGTCCCAGATGTGCTCAATTTGATTCAGGTCTGGAGAACGGGTGGGCCGGTCCATAGCATCAATGCCTTCATCTTGCAGGAACTGCTGACATACTCCAGCCACATGAGGTCTAGCATCGTCTTGCATTAGGAGGAACCCAAGGCCAACCGCACCGGCATATGGTCTCACAAGGGGTCTGAGGATCTCTTCTTGGTACCTAATGGCAGTCAGGCTACCTCTGGCGAGCAGATGGAGGGCTGTGCGGCCCTCCAAAGAAATTCCACCCCACACCATTACTGACCCACTGCCAAACCGGTCATGCTGGAGGATGTTGCAGGCAGCAGACAGTTCTCAACGGTGTCTCCAGACTCTCTCACGTCTGTCACGTGTTCTCAGTTTGAACCTGTGAAAAGCTCAGGGCGCCAGTGGCGAATTTGCCAATCTTGGTGTTCTCTGTCAAAAGCCAAACGTCCTGCACGGTGTTGGGCTGTAAGCACAACCCCCACCTTTGGAGGCCGAGCCCCCATACCACCCTCATGGAGTCCGTTTCTAACTGTTTGAGCAGACACAAGCCCATTTGTAGCCTGCTGGAGGTCATTTTGCCGGTCTCTAGCAGTGCTCCTCCTGTTCCTCCTTGCACAAAAGGTGGAGGTAGCGGTCCTGCTGCTGGGTTGTTGCCCTCCGAAGGCCTACTCCACGTCTCCTGATGTACTGGCCTGTCTCCTGGTGGCACCTCCATGCTCTGGACACTACACTTACAGACACAAACCTTCTTGCCACAGCTCGCATTGATGTGCAATCCTAGATGAACTGCATCACCTGAGCCACTTGTGTGGGTTGTAGACTCAGTCTCATGCTACCACTAGAGTGAAAGAACCGCCGGCATTAAAAAGTGACCAAAACATCAGCCAGAAAGCACAGGATTTGAAAAGTGGTCAGTGGTCTCCACCTGCAGAACCACTCCTTTATTGGGGGTGTCTTGCTAACTGTCTATAATTTTCACCTGTTGTCTATTGCATTTGCACAACAGAATGTGAAATTGATTGTCAATCAGTGTTGCTTCTTAAGTGGGTAGTTTGATTTCACACAAGTGTGATTGACTTGGAGTTACATTGTGTTGTTTAAGTGTTCCCTTTATTTTTTTTAACAGTTTATTTTAAATAATTTATTAGATAAAATAAAACTTACATTTACATTAATAAGCAAAATTAGATAAAAAAAAATACATGTCAAATTTGTAAATCAGTTTTGGTTAAAATCTAATATTTAAACACAAACTATTTTTTTAAACACATTTAAATACATTAATAAACACAATGGTAGCTACTATATATCTTCTTTATAAACAAAATTAACCTGGGAAAAAACATTTAGAGTTACTCTCATACCAGAGTCTTTCCAGGTTTTCTAACCCCTACTTAATACATTGTGCTGCTGCAATCATATTTTCATAGATTTTCATCGATTTGTCTTACACTAAGTAATACTGTTACAAAGCTATATACAAACAGTCCCCTTGAAATTTAAGAAGCACAGTGTATCGACGAAATATACAGGTACACGTTGCATTAGGGTTTTTTGAGAAGCCCAATTACATTTGAAGGGTAATCTTAAAGGCGACCTAAAGTGCAATATCAATAAGTATTGAATGCAGCAGCATATATCAATATTCAGGCCTGACCACACTGGATAAAAAGGCGGACAGCCCAAATATAAATCAAGGTGCCTTTGTATATGTAATTTCAAAGGAGTGCTGTCCATATCCTGCTGGTATAAACGAGAGGGCAGCCAGAGCCCATTAGACAGCTTGCTCTTGTTCCTCAGTATTCTAGATAGGTCTGGTGTGGAGAATGCATCTGTGTAAAACTATAGTGGAAGTCACAGTCCATTACATGAGCATAAAAAGGGTATATGGAAGAACATGCTGGCAGTGTAACCAAATCCAAAGCTGCCATGAACTCAGATAATGCACTGCTCTGACAGTATGGGGCACATAAGAGCGTTCAGGCAGTCGATTTCAACCAAGACACTTCAGCATTATCTCAAATCAGAGAACTTCAGAGAGCTTAACTTGTACATATCACAGAATCTTAAACATAGATTGGACCCATACAGAAATTTACCACGGTAACTGGCAGTTACTACAGTAACTGTTACTAGAATAAATCTGTGGAGACTCTGTGTTGTCTGGTTAAAAAAAAAAAAATTAAATAAATAAATAAATAAATAAATAAATAAATAAAATATCAGAAAGCTTCGCACAGTAGCAAGAATAATCAGAGTATAACTATATTTTTGGTGACACTTTTTTCGAGGTTACCATGGCAAATTTCTGTAAAGGGAACAGCATACCATCTATGTCGATTCTTCCAGCGTTCATAACAAAAAAGTCCACTCAGTTCCAGAAACATTCACCTCAAACACCAAATGTAAAGAATAAAACAATTAAAGAATGATGATGATGTCAAAGTTTCAGAACAAGGTCTTCTCTTGGCCTCGAATCCATGTTCCATCAGCATGAACAATATGTCTATGTGCTGACTACAGAGTAACTCTACATTTATGTTTGAATTAATCAATCAGTGAGCATTCAGCTTTTATGCCCATGAATTTAACTGAGGACTCATTAGCTTGAGTGCTATTAAACGAGGCCTGCCGACTAGCCTGCCGACAAATGATTAAAAGTGAAGAAGTAGCGGTGGCCATTTAGGGGTGAAGCGAAGGGATATACAGAGTCTCGTAAGGGTTCTAAAGGTGCTGATAAAGCACCTCTACGTTCCTCCGACAGATTCATCCACTGTAACTCTTACACAAGACATGAGAATACAGAAAAATAACAAGCTAGCATGACACTGAACTAGCACATTAGCTTATTTGGTGTCCTCAGCACTTTTTCTCAACAACACTGCAAAATAAATACATTTTCTATATCTGTCTTTCCAGTAATAGTATCCGGGCATGCTTAAAATAAGATGCATTTATCTGAAAAACAAATATCTATATTGTTTTAAGTATAAACCACACAATTTTTTTTCAAAACAAGAAAAAAGGGGTAAGATATGGGTGTTTCTACAACTGCAGGCACTTTTATTTTTGTAAATGATGAGATCTAATATTTCACATTTTATGAATATAAAATATATAAAAAAAATATATAAAAAAAGGAATATAAAAAAACCCAAACAAACAAAAAGCTAAGTTTTTATACTTTTATTTAATTTCTATAAAAAATATCTATGAAGCTAGGCTACTACTATGTAAAACAAACAAAAAAAATGCTTTAATATTGTGTGGGGGGAAAAAGTGTGAAAGAGATAATTAAAGGGGTGATTTTTGTACCTCAGATTGGGATTAAAAACTACATTAATTAATTTTAATTAGTAATGTCAAATGATTAATCAGTTTTGCTTTACGTAATATATGTATGTGCACTGTATATATTTCCTATGAATATACATGTACAAACATACAGTATATATTTAGAAAATATTTACATATATTTATATTATATTTTATATATACAGTAAATGTATTCAAAATAAATAGATTAGAACATTTTCCTTAAAAATATACATCCATTTGTTTGTATTTATATATACATGATAAATATACACAGTATACGCACATATATTACGTAAACAAAAACTTTTATATTGGATGCGATTAATCATGATTAATCATAAGACAGCATTGATTTTAAAATAATTTATTTAAAATAATTCAAATGCTGTTTTTCAGTCATAAAATCTAAAATAATATTTTATTATACATGTCGATATCTTTTATATAACAGTTTTCATCATTTTTATTTCATTACAATTTTTGAAAAAAGTTGTTGCATTATTTGCATCATGACTAAATGATAAAAATTTACGTGAAAACTTTAAGTGAAATAGTTATAGTATATAAACATCAAAAATGCTGCAGTTTGTTAAGAATAAATGCAGAAGTTTAGAATACAATGCTATTAAAAGATGTGAAAAGTGTGTCTATATTCTATGAGTCAGAGTGGTAGCACTTGAAGAAAACCCATATATACACACTATGGACAATTGTTGTGGTGCAGTGCAGTGAAGAAATAGCGGGTGGATGACGTAGCATCCCATATATAGTCTAATGGGTAAGAACTGGGTGCAGAACCTGGCTAAAGGGCTCAGGATGACCTGATTAGCATAGCTGTGCTGCTCTCTCTATGTTTATGGGTCATGACAACATACTGGATCTTTACTCTCCCCTGAGGTCTAGGTCAAGATGGTATCTTGAAAAGAATAGCACTTTAGGAGCACCAGAAAAGGTCAAATATTTGACAGCGCTTTAGGAAAAGAACAGGCTGCCATGAACATGATGACCACCATGTTGACACATGGTGTCAGCTGCGTGAAAATCCCAAAATCCAAAGAATGATGCAAAAATGTAATTACCCAACGCCAAGACCACTCTGTATCAGAGGCTAAATAAGATGGCAGACCATTTATGGAAGAAAACACATGGATCTGAATTTGGAAATGGAAATTTGGGATTTCCAGGATGCCAGCAATTTGCTGTTTTGCCAGTATAGCTCATCAAGAGAGATGAGCAGAAGCTAAGAGCCAAGTGACAGTTTTTCCTTGCAGACCACAGACTCACTTTGGACCCCTATCCAGCAGCAGCCATGTGGGAGAAACATAGAACAAAACCGTGAACAATGAAACACACACACATCCACTTGCCAATGATATCACATTTAAAAGCAACAACATTGGGTCTTGACCAACTGTGTTGGAAAGAAAGAACTGCATAAAAAAACTATTCACTCAAAAGTGAAAAATATGTCACTATTAAATCAAATTTTATTTTAAACCCATTAGACTTTCTCTTTTCTGGAGAAGCACATTCTAAATTGTTATTATAATATAATAAAAGTGAATGGGGACTTGGTCTGGCAAGCTTTAAAATGACTAAAAAGGCACCGTACAAGTATCAAACAGTCCATATATGTGCCATTTTACAGTACTTCTGAATCCATATAATAGCTTTGTGTGAGAAACAGACTGAAATTTAAGACATTGTTCCCCTACTTCTAACACCCTTTGAAATGGACTAGAAAAGCTGTTCAGGCAACAAAAACAGCCGGTCAGCTTTTTGGCTCTAGGTTATAATTTTGATCTATTCATCACAAAAATTATTGAATGATTTCACAAGACACAGAAATAGTGCATGGGTGAAATGTGGCACTTGTTAAGTCATTTTTGAGCTTGACGACCTTGTTCACTTACATTATATGAAAAAGAGCCATTTTTAGAGATTTTTCATCAGAAGTTTCACACATTGAAAAAAATGGTGTAAGATTTTTACTTATTTTATTATTATTTTAATTAATTGTAAAAAAAATGGCAAGTAGCAATAAATTGAATGAAATTTTAAAGCAGAAATACTGATTATTACATCTGGGACATTATTATATACTGAAATTTATTGTAAAAACTACTCTAATAATCTTTGCAACTTCAGTATCACTTCACAATAAGGTTCCGATTGTTAACCATATTTAATGCAATAACTAACATCAACAATGAGCAACTCATTTGTTAAGCATTTGTTAATCTCTTTTAAAGGCAGGGTAAGTGATTTTTCAGGGCTGAGTACCAAAACAAACTTGTGGCCAATCAGCAGTAAGGGGCGTGTTTATTAATGATGTGGAGGAGAGTGCATTCTGTGAACAGCCAAGCCGAGCTGAAAAACAAAAAACGAAGATGCCTGCGGAATGATTAGTTAAGAAGTAAGCCCTATGTATGTATGCGATCGGGTCCTTCTATAGTATTTAGTTGTGCCATTGACATCCCGTGTAGATAGCGTAAAAATGGTTCTGCTTTGTTTCACAGAACTAATCATCACCTGGGTTGCGTAGGCTACGTATGTGTGGGGTGGGGCTATCAAAATAGGGGCGAGACCCTTTTGGGGTAAAACCCTTTTGTTTTGGTGATTTTAAAAATCAATATTGGCTTCCAGAAATCGCTTTCCTTGCCTTTAAGTAAAGGACGTACATCCAGCAGGTTGTTATCGCAGAATAAAGTCTGACAGGCTTATCGGCAGCCCAGCATATTACACAGTTTCTTACAACAAAAGTAAATAGTTAGACACACAACTCTGTGTCCCCATTAGTTAATAAAATACAACTGTTCATTGTTAGCCCATGTTAGCTCAGGTCTATTAAAAATGTATTTTTTTAACTTAAAAACCAAATAAATAATAAGTAAATGCATTAGAAGTATTTTACATTATTAGTTCATTTTAACTGAAGTAGTTAACTATTGTTTACAAATGAAACCGTACTATGAAGTATGACCAAATTTTGCCGGAAGTTAAAGCAATAGTTCACCCAAAAATGAAAATTCTGTCATAATTTGCTCACCCTCAAGTAGTTCCAAACCTGTATGAATTTCTTTGTTCTGCTGAACACAAAGGAAGATATTTTGAAAAGAAGTTTGAAACCAGGCTGTTTTGGTCACCATTGACTTCCATCGTATTTTTTTTTCAAGCAGAACTAAGAACTACTTGAGGTTGAGTAAATTATCATTTTCATTTTTGGGTGAACTATTCCTTTAAATATATTATGTTTCTACAATACACAAATATATAAATCGAATATAAACTTAATTTCCCTTAAAACTGCTTTGCAATGATTTGTATCATAAAAAGTGCTATATAAATACAATTGAAGTGAATTGAATTGAAGTGTTTTCAAAAATTGTTTTACAGTGTAGAAGGGAGAAAGTTAGGTAGAATATTCCTTTACAACTCCAGGTACAAACAGTGTTTCTTCAGAAATCAAAAGGTTTATCTCACCTCTCACAGACATGCACAGTCCAGGCAGCAATGATCCATGACGATATGCTGAAAACCAGCAGGACTGTGCCTGGGCAGATAGTCATCAAAGTCTTCATGACAAAGCGTGTGTTAAAGTTGATCTTATTGAGGGCTCCGATACTGCGTGACGAGGCATCCGTAAAGAGCTTACTGTGCAGGAGCATGACCCGGCCAATCAGATACAACCGCAGGAACATGGGGATGGAGAGGATGATGTCCACGTCTGCATCCGCCACAGACGGGGTGTAAGTGAAGGCCAGGCGGGCGGTCCAGGTGAAGACGTACTGACCTGGAATGGGGTGGATGGCACACACCAGCAGCTCCAAAACGATGAACAGGATGCGCTCGTACGTCATGGCTATCCGCCAGTCATCTGCTCCATTGTCAACCATGAAGAGCTTAACATTAAACAGAAACAACTAAGTTAAAGGCATTGAAGGGTCCTGCAGGATAACTATGATCTTCACTGCAAAAAATGCAATTTGTCATTACAAAATACAAACATCCTACATTTACCTGAAATAACTGATTTGCGAATTGATATTAGATATATTTAATATGTATTACCTACAATATATTTTCTAAAACTATAATATAAATTATACATGCTATATGAAAATAATGTTTTAAAAACAAGACTAAATTTAACTGACTGATATACAGTGCCCTCCACTAATATTGGCACTCTTGGTTAAATCTTAGCAAAGGTGGCTGTGCTGTGAAAATAAATCTGCATTGCTTATCCTTTTGATCTTTCACAAAAAAAAAAAAAAAAAACACAAAATTTTAACCTACCATTGAAGTAAAACGATTGAAAATAGGGTGAAATTCTTGTGAAATAAATGTTTTATTCCAATACACGTTGACCACAATTATTGGCACCCCTAGAATTTTTTTATGAGTAAAATATCTCTGAAGTATATTCCCATTCATATTTACAATTTTGAGCACTCCAGGGTGGTTATGGACATGAAATTATCCA